>JAPWDM010000009.1:7853100-8085136 GCA_035578155.1 Brachynemurus nebulosus | reverse complement strand
GTAGCGGCGTAGCTGCCGTTACTCTGATTTCGAATAAATTCATAGGGGACCATCTACGAACCAAACTGCATAATTTCTGAAAATTTCATTAAAAATAATCGAATAGTTCAGAAGTTATGTCACTTGGTGCAAATTGGCGACACTTCACCAAGCGGACAAACACCAAACCAAAATTGTTCAGGAAGCTCTAAAACGTAAAATGTGCGTAAAAAATTTTATTTAGGAGGGAAAAGATTTTTTTTTTTCAAAAGTGATCACAATGTTTCCGTTACTTTAGTAGTCCTGGAAGCAAAATTTGGAAAATCGAGTTCAAGAGTAAGTGTCATCAGACAGTAATACTTTAAAATCATTAAAAATTCTGGAACAAATTTGGATAGTCCTAGCGTATTTTCCATGTAGTTTCCACAATCGGAAAAAAATTTTAAAGAAAAAAAGTTCAATATATTTTGATTCACTTTGTAGAACAGTACAATAACATAATACCGTAAAAAAATTGCATTTTCCAAAAAAATTTTTATGCCAATTCATTAAAATGGTGTTATCAGCAAAAATTTAATAGGTAACTAACTACATTGATTTCTTTTTTGCACAAATTTCAGCAAATTTTCAACAATAAGGTGTATCGAAATAAAACATCAACCAGCAGAAGCCTCCGTGGCGCAATCGGCTAGCGCGTTCGGCTGTTAACCGAAAGGTTGGTGGTTCGAGCCCACCCGGGGGCGTACCTTTTTTTTTTAAATTTGTATTTGAATTTCCACTTTTGTAATACCCGATACCAGACAAAACACAAATACACGAGTAGATTTATATTTATTGCAAATAATAATTCACTTTGATATTTGAAAATGTTGCATTATATAATATACATACATAGATAGAAGGTGAGGTGGTTAATATCACTACCAGTGTTCATATGTATTGTACAATATTATCTTATATGATACATAATATGGATTCATATGAAGTCCCAATGCGATATATTTGTTTGTGTTGTCTATTATTTGAATAGTTTTTGGTAGCAACAAAGAGGGTACGTCGTTCGGGTGAAGGGAGGGGGAAGGAGGGAGTACACAAGGGGGACACGAATATATTATCAAATATGTTATGTGTAATACCGTCGGAGAAATTTCATGGTATTTCAGAATCAGTAAACAAATAAATAATAAACATTATTATTTACCATTTTTAATGTAAATAATTTACCGTAAAATTTTCGATCGATTTTTAGGGGGAAATAATTTACCTATTTTCGACGCTGAAAAATGTTAATAATCGATTAGTTGTAACGCTGTTTTGTAATATTCAAAAGATATATTTTCAGAAGAGAAATTAAATTATCAGAATTGACAAATTCCAATATGGAACACGATTAGTGCAAGTACGATTTGTACTTGACAGTTAGTTGGATAAATTTTGGTCATTAAGTAGATTAAATAAATTTCTCAAACGAAAATGAATACCGGAAAATTGACTTTTGATATCACACTTAGATTTTCTGACTGAATTTTGCAAATTCAATGACAGAAATACAAAATTCACTCCCTGAGACTACCAACAATTCGTCAAAAAGTCTAGGAAAATAGAAAAAGTAAGGAATAACTACTAATTATGTAAAATTAAAAATTCATTCTGATGACATCTCGTCATGTAATTTTTACCATAAAGTCATATGCATTTAACCGGTAAAAATAATAAAATCTAAAAAAAGCACGACATAATTTTCAGTCGAATGATTCGATTTAAAAAAAAAAAAAATGACAAATATTTTGTCCAATTTACTCTAAAACCGTAAAAACCTAAAAGAGAATTTCACCGCTGCCTGAAAAGAACATTATAAAACATAGTTGTTTTATTCTTCAATATACACAACAATAAATTGTTTTTAAACAATTTTTAGTGAGCAAAAATATTAATTGAGTTGCAAGAATTCTATCAACACCTAAAACGTATGTTTAATTTTGTTATTTGTCCAAAAATAAATAGATAGAAAACAACAATTCTCAATGATGACATGTTACTACATTCTCAGTATATATACCAAAATAAATCCCTTCTTTTGTATGTACCTCGGTCTAAATACATATCTCCACATTAATAAATTTAATGAAACACCGTGTAAGCCTGTGTATTACAGTCCGCTTCGGGGCAGAAAGAGAATATTCTAAAAACAGGAGTGATATGAGTTTAAACGATATTTCCAACATAAATTTTCTTTAAAAAATTTTTTTAAATCTTTTGTAAAAATTGTAAATAATATTGTTAGTCAAACGAAGTTTGTAATATAATCCGCGTGATGAACGAACAAAACTTGCTTTGGTCAACTACACATTTATTATATAAATACGGACCTATAAAAAAAAAATTCTAATCGGATGATTTATGCATTGTACTAATCGTACGCTTGCTAGCTTATTAAACATCAACACCAACGTTCCGGTCTCATAACTAGAGACTGCAATGAATTTTTTTGCCGGTCATGGAGGGGGAATGTTTTTGGCGGACTTATAACGCGAGCAGTTGATCCAATTTTGAAATACACGGTAAAGTAAATATTTTATGCATGTATATTTACTACTATGTATACACATGTTACATACAACAGAGGTAAAAATATAGTATTATAAAAAGTAAATGGACATTTTTTTTTAAAATTTTCAAGATATTTTTCCATTCTATTTTATGTAAACATCTTATTATATAGATAAATTAAATTGAAGATAGAATATATAAATATTTTATGAATCTGAATATTGTCGTATTCGGGTAATGCCAAGCCCGTTGTACATAGTTTGTCTGAGGCTTGTGTCTGAACTGTACAATGAACTTGGAGTTATAACATTTTTCTACTCATGTTTTTTTCTTATTTGAGAGAGAAGAAATTGTTTGTTTGTCTTACAAGCAAGAATGTAATATTTTTTGTTAAATATAAAACTTGGATTACGCCAGTTTTCGAGGAAAAATTTCAAATTTGCGATATAAAATTTTTTTTGTTTATTTAAAATTTCAATAATAAACTTTATAAGCCGGCTTAATGAATCGTTAATGGCGTAATTACCTGTTAAAAGCATTAATGTTACATAAATTTATTTTTTTTTGCGATAAAGTTGGCGATGAACACTATTTTATCGGTCGATTAATTTTTGTTATAAATTTAATGAGTTTTTTTTTGTATAAATATTTTATAAATATCGAAAAATATAATTAATAATGTAGACATATTTTTATATTAATATTTGATTACAGTTAAAACTCGCTAAAAGTTTTTGGAAAAGTCTCCCATTTGTGTTTTTTCACCGTTACACTTCTGAATTCACTCCATTTGAATAATGTCAGCGATTTACAGGAAGAAAGTTGTTTGATTTTTGTTGGGTAATACATGAAAGATTCAATTTATTCATCTTTTTGACCCTTACTGACATTATTCAGAACTTGTACTGTATTTTGAGAAGTTTAGCTAGTTTAAAAATTACATAAATATTTTTTTAATATATAAAAAAAAAATTATTAGAAATATTTCTGACTTAAGTCTCATACTGTCACAAATAATAACGGAATATTACTTCGATGTAATGTTTAATAACTACAACATCTTTACATTAATATAATATATAAATAACGACAATACGGAGTACCGGGTGTCTACATAGTAAAAAAATTTGTTTTGCGTAAAAAAAACCAGTGATTAAAATTTTTGTGTTAAATAAGTAACACAATCCTGCGTTAATGTAACATTTCGTGTTTGTGTTAAATGAAAATATTAACAAAAATTTCAATTTAACAGAATAAAAATGTTAACCTGTTTTGAACAACAAAGAAGTAACATAATATTTGTGTAGAGCAAAAGAATGTTATAAGTACGTAAGTTATATTAGAATATATATCTACCAAAATATATGTAATAAAAAAGATGAGAGTAGTTTTTATTATTAAACAAAACCGAAAAATTATAAGTTTTTTCAGTTACTGACGAATATAGTTATATTAAACGTTTAAAAATGAAACAATTTTCTTACATTTTAAGGTTATTTTGTTACAGATTCAGTTACAAAAAATCATGTAAGCTCACTTGAGATTGTATTTTATAATATACAATCTCATAAGCTTACATGATTTTAAAACTTATAATTTTTCGGTTTTGTTTAATAATAAGAACTCTTCTCATCTTTTTTATTATATATATTTTGGTAGATATATATGGAACCAAGTAAGAATTTTTACAAAGGACTGACTTAGTTTACGTTCTTTGAGTCTTATTTATAATAATATATACACTCTAAGAAAAAAGGGTCAAAAACGTGTAAAATAACTTAAATTTAGAGCAAAATTACTCCTCGCTCTGAAAATATGCACTATTATTTGTGTAATATGAAAAAATTGGTGTATTTTTATATAATTTGTGTATAATTACTGTTTTTTTTTTAATATTACACAAATAAAGGTGTAACTTTGGATTTTTACAACGTTTTTGATTTATTTTTACACCACTAAATAGCAAAACCCATGCGCGCGCAAATGAGTTTATGTATTTTAATATTATCTGTTATTGAATTGCTGTATTATTTATACGTACATAAGTAATACTCTTAAAGGTTAAAAGTTATGTTTTCAAATTAGCTGAATTAAACAAAAGTATTTTTTGATAAGATATATATAGTTAATATGATTATAACGTGTATGATAAATTAATCTTTAAATATGCTACAAAAACAGTGTTATACTGGTGTACTGGTGTTTTGTTTTTATTTGCATTGTGCAAATGGCTTCTGGAATAATGTGCAAAGAATACTGTAATATAAATTTGTTTGTTTCCAAAATGCTGTCCTGATGATACATTTAAAATATTTCAGGTAAGTTAATTTTTTTAATTTTGCTTCATACAAATAGTTATGTAATTTGATAAAAGTTTATTTTACAATTTGACTAATAATTTATTTTGGGGGGTTGTCAATTTCTGTGAAAATTAAAACATTATCTACAATTCAGATATCTTTTAACACACTGACAGGGGCTAATAATGTCACAATAGATCGTTCTGAAGTTAGACTATCGTATGTAAGGTTTTTATTAGGTTTCGTTATTTTAGGTTAAGTTATGTAATTTTCGGTATCGATAATTTTCGATAAGGAAAACTATAATATCCATTAAAAAACAAACCTAATAAAGACCTTACATATGATAGTCCAACTTCAGAACCACTTATTGTGACATTATTTTACCCACTATCAGTGTGTTAATAGCAAAAATTAGTGTATATAAACTAGTATGTAATTTAAGAGGGTGACTCACCCCCTCTCCAATGTTGCTCAAACTCAATTTTGAATTCGAGAATTTCATTTCTACGTTATTCTAATTGTCTTAAGCTATTTTCCATGAAGAACTCCTTGAAATACCCAAATTGTACGACTATTCGACAGAGTCACCCTCTAGTTAACTACCCCTAGACTTAATATTAGGGCATTGAGCAAAAACAGGTCAATTAGATTTTTTGACGTAGATTTCAAATCTGTAAACAAAAAATTTATATTGTTTATTTTTCACCCCCTTTTTGCAAAATTAACCCCCAAATTTTAACCCCCAACCACTCCTGTTGATGTAATATGAACAAATTGCATATCAATAGATAGCTCTTTAAAAAAGAGCAATATCGCCAATTTAAACTTTTTCTCTATCTCTTACTGTTTTCGAGATATTTGAAAAATTAAATTTTTACGCCAATTTTTGGAGGGCGATTTCACCCCTTCAAACCGTTTTTCTGCAGATAAAAAAAAATACGTGTCCCTTAGTTTTTAGTGTTCTACAATATATTTAAGTTTCATCGAAATCGATAGGTCCGGCCTCGGGACCTTTACTTGTTAGTGCGTGTCAAGAACACGCACTTAACGAATTTTTTTTTTTTTTTGCTTTACAGTAATATAAATTCATAACAGGTTTAAATTGAAACGACGCGACGTATGGAAATTGAGTTTTTTAAGTAATAATAACAATGGTAATAATAATAATGGAATTTAACGTTCGTTTTTTAGACAATGGTATGTAACGGACGTCACTCACATCATTATTTCTCAACTTTTTCATGATGATATGGGCGGAGAACAAGAAAAGCGGTATAAAGATTTGGCAGGTGTCTGTTTGCAACCATCTTCTTAAGGACGATGTCGATATTCATCTGGAATTACGATGCGAAATAGCAGAAAACTTTCACCAGCATATAACCGGTTACGGAATTCAAACCCTCAGTCTACCAGTTCGGAAGTGCCAGTGCCTAAGCACGCCGGGTTACTTTGCTGGTGAGTTTTTTAATCAAAAATTTAATATCTGTACATTCATTAAAATAACCTATAAGTAATTGTGTAGCAAAAACGAAATTTTCTTAATTTTGAATTGCTGTGAAATAGTTATTGAAAAAAGAAAAAATAAATAAGCAAAAATGGTTATAAAATTAAGTAACCCTTATTTTCTGATTTGTTTAGAAATCGAAATTGGTGAAGACATCTGTGAAACCGTAGCATACATTTTCCCTGAAGTTCTAGTAATTGCAAGAGTCAGCAGAATATTGGGCGGAGGACAGGAAAAGCGGTATAAGGATTTGGTAGGTGTCTGTTTGCAACCATCTTTTTAAGGACGATGTCGATATTCATCTGGAATTGCGATGGGAAATAGCAGAAAACTTTCACCAGCATATAACCGGTAACGGAATTCAAACCCTCAGTCTACCAGTTCGGAAGTGCCAGTGCCTAAGCACGCCGGGTTACTTTGCTGGTGAGTTTTTTAATCGAAAATCTAATATCTGTACATTCATTAAAATAGCCTAGAAGTAATTTTGTAGCGAAAGCGAAATTTTCTTAATTTTAAATTGCTGTGAAATAGTTATTAAAAAAAGAAAAAAGTAATAATCAAAAATGGTTATAAAATTAAGTAACCCTTATTTTCTGATTTGTTTAGAAACTGGAATTGGTGAAGACATCTATGAAAGCACAGCATGCATTTTCTGCGAAGTTCTAAGAATGGCAAGAGTCAGCAGAATATTGTTTTTCTTATATTTAAGTATTGTTTAGTTAATTTTCTTAAACTATATTTTTGATATGATGTAACTACAATTTTAATCCATAAGTTTTTAATATTATCATTGTAATCTAATTACAATTAAATTTTTTATAAGATATTGCTTAAATAATTGTGTCTGCAAAACGTAAGCATTGTAAAAAAAAGTCATATCTCAAAATTTTGACCAGTTTAATTGGCAGTTACACTGCAAAATAAAGATTACCTATGTTCATGAAAGCAAGTAAACGTTCATAATAAAACTTTTATAATCTTACTTTTTTGGAGTGTTTATTTTAAAATTTACCAAAAAAATTATTATTTTATCATACGACACACTTATATAGAAATTTAGACATAATAAGCAAAATATTTAACATCTCGAATCTTTTTGTATATAATTCCAAATTATTCTATACGTCATATTATTATAAATATTTATGTAAAAAAAACCATCAATAATCTTTTTTGATTCGTTATTTTCAATTAAGTTGAATCAGTTTATTCTTTTCAGCACAATTGAATCACTCATACTGATTCAGTTGAATTGAATCAGAATGAGTGATTCAGTTGGATTAATATTACACTTTTCTGGGTGTAAACATTACTATATAAGTGTGTAAAATTACATTTTCAGGTGTACAGGCGTGGTTTAAAAATACATTAATATGATGTAATTTTACGTTTAACTGCGCACTATTGCGAACTGAATGTGTAAAATTACATCTTGTTGTGTAGTTAATACACAAATAAAACGTAATCTATTACACACCTGGACCGTAATTTTACGTACGACATGTGTAAAACTACACATATGAGTGAGTAATAATTACACCATGATGGTGTATTTTTCACCTTCGTACATTACGGTTTGTAATGTTACTGTCATTATAGAAGGCATTTAATTGCCTCCTATAATAGTAGTAAAACGGTACATTTTTTTCTTAGAGTGTATATGAACAAAATCGTTATAATTTTTGACGATTTTCAAATATCTTAAGCTGCAATGAAATTAAAATATTGAATAAAAAAGTTTAACAACTAACTCTGACAAATCTGAAAAATTAACACAAAATGTATGTCCTCTTGTGTGTTAAAACATTGACACAAATCTTGTGTATAGATTTGACACATATGCTCTGTGTTAAAATAACACAAAAAATTGAGTGGACCGTTCTGAAGATGTGAAATTTTTACTGTGTACTTAAAAAAAAACCATTTAGACAACACTCTTGTTATTCAAGCAAAACAAAACCAACATGTTAAAAAAACGACTTTTAACTCTAAAGGTGTCGTCTAACTACAAACACCACACTAAAAATTACAATACAAAAACTAGTGTCATATTTTTCTGTTGACACCCGGTATATATGCGCACATATGGATTTTATAATACCTTACCCTACACCGAAACGAGCGCTACTGGCAATATCAACCGCGTCCCCAACTTCAACTCCACCCAAAATTACCCTATACACTAATGTAATTTCATGCATTTTCGATTGCTTCGACTACTGTATGTGTGTGTATGTGGTGAAGGGCTGGAGAGGGAGGGGGACTATTAGTAAATAACAATTCACCTTTATGTCCTGACAGCACCCTAATTTTTCCTTATGGATATATTTGATGGTATTATTGGAGAATTGAAGAAGAGTAGGTATCTATTGTTGAGAAAATTCTGATTGCTTGTCGAGTTTCGAGCTCTACGTCGAAGTTTTTATTGTGACAAGATCATAATTTATCCAAACTGAATCCTTCGAAAATGAGCAGTGTAGTATTTGAGCGTTATAAAAATTTTTCTGGTTTAAACATAAAATTTTTTTTATTCATATTAAATAAAAACGTATAATACAATATGGACCAGGGAAAAAAAGGTAATCAAATATTAAATTAAATGGCGATGCTGTTTAATTTGTTCCGGGAACAATTCCCATTTTTGCCCGGGAGTTTTTAATATAAAAATATAAATAAAGAAATATTTGAAAAATTTCATATAATATCAAGTAATTACAGCACTGGTTACGACCGACGGACGACCTTATGTCAATATAATTTTATTACATATGTATTGTTTAATGGTACTGTATATAATATATACTTATATGATGTTCATATACTGGTATTAAAAAAGAATATTACTGTACAGTCGTGGACATAAATCCACCAACACATGCATATCTATAATATATACAAACAATATAAAGTGGGAACCTTTATTTATCTGGACTGGACTACGTAAACTGGGTTCCGTGGTCACTACTATGAGAAACTATGAGAATCATAAACCGTAATAAATAGAATTAAATTTCTAATATTATTTATTCCGAAAATTATAAAAAAAACTCGAGCCACTGACTACGAAACACTCATTCAATGCGTTTCCAACACACACTTGACGAAAAACTACGCAAAACGATCGCGGACATAACAAAATCATAAGTGTAACGCGATTATGACTACGGAACACTAGAAATTATAAGTCTGATTTTGAAAATTTGTTTACTGTTAGGAAGTTGAATTATCGCAAATAATCAAAGGCTACATTAAAATCTAAAAATTTAGGTAAAATTCAGGTAGCACATGGAGTAAATTCCAGAAAAAAAACGCTATTCACAAGGCGAATAAAAAACCAAAATTAATAATTAAGCTCTAAAAGTAATAAAATTCACATAAAGATAAATCTGATCTATTTTTAAACGATTACACTGATATTTACAACTTTTATATATTGTGCTGTGCCATTCTACTTTAACTTTTTGTCCCCAAAGTGCCTGTTTGTTTTATGTACGCCCAATAAGATTTTATTATCTTACGCCCCCTCCCCTTACGCCCCACGTACAACAAAACTCTTATTCTTACCCGTTCCTTCTCCATCCACTACTATTGTCAGGTATATGTGTAATATTCACTTGTTTGATAATGATCATACTCATCGAAACATATCACAAAATCTACATATAACATAAAAGTGATATTTTTTTGGAAATAGTACAACTCGGACGAGAATACTTGTACGGGAGTGTACAATTTATTTTATTATTTTATTTTTTAGATATATTTAATTTAATTTTTTCCATCGCGTCGAGGAAAAAAAAACTGAAAAAATCAAACAATAGTATGACAGTAGTCGAAAATTAATATACAAAAAAAAAATGGCAGCAGTAATACCCTGCGGCGATAATTAAATTTAAAATTTGTGAATAATGTATAACTGATCATTTTTTTTTCTCCCAACCACATAAATAATTATAACTATACATACGAGTACATACCACCTTAATATACAGAGCCTGTTCATTAAATTTTAAAACCACAATAGTTAGTGAACCGCCCGCGTGTGGGATTTAGTTCCCAAAAAAAAAAAATAATATAATAAAATTATGCAAATTATATTAGTCTAAATCCACCCCTGTTTGAAAAGCGATTACAAAATATGAATATAGGTTTTGATTCGTTGCATTGATCTCTTAAGTAAGGCAACGTATACTTAACCTCAGGACACATGTGTGCGACTGACGGACTGATGAACGGACGGACGGACGGACCAGGGGTGATCTCACCCGATCAAACAATCAAACGGACATAAAGAATGATATGACAGTGGATCATATAGGAGAGTTGGTGGACGGACAATAAACATAAATGGATCGGGCACGTGGCCCATCCCTTATGGGCATTATTGCTTGCATTCGGTGGCTTTCAGTTCAATATAGAGATATTTTCAAATAGAAAGTTGGCAAGTGCAAGTTGTAGTTTCGTAGAAAGTGCTCCATATAATTAATTTTCGATTTAAGTTTTAAAAACAGATATTTTATTGAATATACCAAAGGGCCGTCACTGTCTTCTTCTTCTTCATCTTTTTTTTTTCTTAAATTGTGATTTTCAATAAATGAAGACATGAGTGGATGAAGACGCGTTATGTAACATTTTTCAAAAAATCACTTCTTGCAAAATTTTGAAATATCTTTTAGGCTGAATTATCACATATATTATATTAAAATTTGGTTTTATTAGGCCCATTAGTTTTGTAAAGACTCAAACATAAACATGTGCTATTTATTGCATGGGAAGTATATATAAATAAAAACTTTTAGACGCTTCTATATTGAAAAATTATTTAAAAAAAAATGTTACATAACACCTTCATCCACTCATGTCTTCAAATATAAACTATATTTTTGAGGAAACCCTGTTATACTGCCGCTAAAAAGCGAATCTCAACCTCTTTCAACCGAAACTATCAATTTTTTTTCTAATATTTCTATAGATACGCTAACAAAATTTTAAAAAATTGGCAATAATTTCAGGGGCAGAAATTGTAAGTTATCTATTTTTCGTATATTCCATGGAAAATCGAATGATTAACCTAACCCGTTTTCAAAAGATTGCTGAAATTGACGGTTAAAGAAATGTTAACAATTTGGAACTGTTTGTTTTTATTTAGAAACAAAGTATAATTATGGAAAAATAAAAATGACATACCAAAAAAATATGTTAATTTGAAATTTTGCAACGAAAAAACAACACAAATTTTATATATTATCAAAATTTAATACACAAATTGCCTGCCGAAAGTTGTTTCGCTTATCTAAATTCTACAATTTCCAATAGATTTATTAATTAGCCCTTCTTCTTTAATTTCTAGAATTCATTTTCCAAAAAAAAAAAATTACCAAAATACCCGTTTTCGTTTAACAAAACATTAATATAATTATTGACTAACAACAACTTGAACAAAGCAAAATTAGTTATCAAGTTATCCTTTTATGTACCAAAAAAATTAGACCTATAAGAAAATTTAATTTTGATAATTTTCGTTCAGACAGACTTCGCTCCAAAAAAAGCTTCGGTTATAATTATATTGTTGAAAGCGGTTTTCAATAATAACCTATCCTTTGATGCCTTACACGAAATCCACCCCACTTTCTAGGTTACGTGCTGATGATATCAAACCCCCATAATCAAAATTCAACTTGACATCTACATATAATTGGACCACCAACTCTGTACCTACAATATTTTTGGAAAATTCCCTCGAAAATGACTCATAATTACGTCTACAATTTACTGTTACCGCACTATTGAATCCAAAACTCTATCGAGTAAATAAACCATGGTCAGTTTTTCATACGGAGCTTCAACAAACCAATACGATGGCTCCGATCGATTAACACTATATTTCCCGACATACATTTAAAAACCACTTCGCCTCTATATATTGCAGACAAACATCAAAGCTTTATCCAACAATACAAAATATGTCTGTGTGATGAATATACAGTAAGTGATCCCTTGTAAGTGAAGAAAATAATAGACCAGAAAATATATTCATGGATTTTTTCACACTTTAAAAGCTGTGGCGCACCAAGGACAGACAGACGGATTCGAGCGAGCGAACTGCAATTAAAGAATTATTAACCGGAAAGCTTGGAGTGTTAAAAATAAATGTGGTGTAATGCTTCACGAAATCCCAACAAACGCGAAATAGTTTTTGATTGAATTTTTGTTTTTTGAAAATGTGGGGACTCGAGTTTTACTATTAAAATGATTCCAGAGAAATCCTTTTGACTTGGTGACATCATAAAACTAAAATTTTTGTTTCTTAAATCAGGCTACATACAAGATATTTTGAAGTAGAGGTAATTTGAGTGTAAATTTTTCATTTTTGTTAACAAAATGGCAGAATTCTTTTTCGACATATGACTAGTTCAACTGAAGTCTCTGCCCCAATGGTTCTGCATGCCTGATTTTGGCAAAAATTAAAAGAGCAACCCCGAAAATCTATAATTTTACTTCCAATTTTATCAGTCTCCCATTTTATTTGACATCATTGAATTAAAGTATTTTTTTCTTAAATTAAGATATATTCAAGTGATCTGAATTAGGAATTAACAAATTATTTTTGTTACGAAATGACAAAATTTCTTTTAAATGATTAAGATACTTGACGGGGTCCAAGAAAACAATTTTTTAACGACAATTTGACTCATGTATATCAAGGTCCCATAAGAATATTGTAGTTTTCTTCACTTTTACCATGGAAAAAAGTAAGGACAGATTTTTGCAGCGAAACAAATCATACAAAACATTTCATTGGTCATTTTCGTTGTAATGAACACAACAAAAACGAAACCAAAATTCGTATTGGTAAATTTAATCGATTTCAGAACCATAGTAACAATGTATTAAATAATAATATGAATTATACTAATTTATTTTATTTGTTAAATTGTCTTACCATATTACACTCGAGTTTTATATTTTTTCGGATTTGTGTTTTCTAAAACACAAATTTCTTGCCTAAAAGCAATTTAAATCGAAGAAATGTCAACTAACAAAAACGCTTCAGCTTCGCTGTCGCGTTTTTGTTAGTTGACAATTCTTCTCGTTAAATTGCTAGGCAACAAATTTTCGTTAGACAAACCCAAATTTATTCGAAAAAATACAAACCTCTCGTGTAAAAAAAAATAAGTGAAAATTTTGTAAAAAAAAATTCTAGAGCTTTTAGAAAAATTTCTGGCTTTTAATTAATGCTAAAATAAACATTGAATTTGTTGGTAATATATTTATCTTAATCTCTTATTTCCCATAATTATGAGAAAACGACACTGACTAGTTAAAACTAATCAAGTGCAGGTAGACTAACTAATACGATGACAGACATGTCGAATCTAGAAGGAAATTTCGTTGCTGTACTGCGAAATCCCAGAAACAACAACTTACTGCAGATGCTATTCAAAAAAAAAATGTGATCAAAAACGGGTTGTGACGTCACATTCTCTTGTCCTACTTTAATCAAACATGACACCTAGAAATAAAACCAAATTTCATTAATCCTCTTCTACCGCCCATCTTAGCTTTTTCTTAGTTACAAAATACCTATTATCATTTTTTTTGTCGAGACCGTGATGTAACTAACAGTTAATAAACGTTTTCGCGTAATTTTTTTTTAAAATGATAAATTTACTCAAATACCGTATCCATTTACTTCCTCAGGCTACTTACTATACGGCCATTGTTCTTTTTGAATTGATATGATTACGTAACCCACTTCGATTTGAATCACAGTGTATTTATGTTATGTATGCATAATATTTACATCCAGTAGCAGAGAATACAGAAGAATATACATACATGGTACAAACGACTACTACCAGTTATTATGAGAATTCAAACAAATATTGACCCAATGAATATGAAATAAAATGGGTTTATATAATACTGCTCTGACGGCAATGTACTCACCGATTGAACAAGGGTAAGTAAATATGTTGTCTATTACAACAATACAACCGTCCGTATCATAGTATAGTGCAGGCATGGCAGCACTGTTGTTATGATGTAGAATAGTTGTGTGTGTAAAAATGGGATTTTCAATGATTTTTCCAGAACAGAATTTTATTAAATTTTCAACTTTTTTTTTTTTTATAATACAATATCACATTTTTCTCGATAGATGTAGAAAAAAAAGTTTGTTGGTCGTCCGTCGTTTGAGTTCAATAATCGAACAAATTGCAAATTTTGTACTGGACAGTATATTTGGTGGTTTGGAACCAATAAGCAGCGTTCTGGTGATTCCGGACGTAATTTTTGATTTGTAGATGTCGGCTTATTGAAATGTATTGTTAGAAACACAAAGGGTAGATGAGAAAATCTTAGAGAAACTTTTTTCTCATCTTCTTACCAGATTTTAGTTTTTTTTTTTTACCCTTTTTGTTCGGACCGTAACTTAAATCTTTTCAGTCTGTGTGAAAATTTTATGAATTTTTTTTTGTACCATCCCCTTCCCCTACCTTAAAAAATATAAATACGATAAAGAAACTGAATGTACAAATTTTTTTTGTAAATCGTAAAAAAATATTTTCGACGAAATGAAAATTTTAATTTTTGGACATTTTTGGACGACGCACTTAGTCGTCGGTAAAATTGGCAAAAATATACCTTGAGTCGTCCCCCCTCTCCGTTCCGATACAATATATCAAAAATATTCTTTTTTTCCCAGAAAAAGCATAAAAAGCATTATATACAATAATAACAGATGTATTAAATTTATATATTTGAATACAATGTAAGCATATTTTCCCTCCACAGAATGAAAAAAAATCAATACGATGATGTAAAACCGTTCCAGAAACATATTGTACACTAACACCGACACACTCATGTTCAAAAATAATCGGGAATTGATAAAAATGTATTTATACTTTTTTTTTTCAAGCCAAATATTCATATTTGTATTGCTGTTTTCGATATGCTTGTGAGTATAATCAAGTATGGCAAATTTTTGTTCAAACCATAAATACACAACTTACTTTGGTATATGTATAACAAGAATCGTTGCAATAATTAAAATAAAATTCAGTGATTGAAAAATTTTCAAATTGGATCGAGTGAGATTTGAACCCACGACCTCTTCAACACGAGGCCACCGATCCCACCTATACTGTGCAATATTACTTGAAATATCATCTAGTCGAAAAACTCATTATGTAATTATTACATTGTTGTAAAGATACTTTATTTTACTCATGCGGGAGAAGTACTAGTTTGGTGCACACATTTTTGTACGCAAAATAGCTGTTTGACCACTCTACAATTTCCACATGCTTTTTTGCGTGCGGAAAGTGTACTTTCCGCACACAAATTGACAATAAAACACGCAAAATTTAATTAAAAGACGCAAAGCCGCCTCTTGATTTTTCATTTAATAAATATTTCATAATAATTTCTATAGAAACCACCAACAAAGTAATATAAACAATATTTAATTCAGAAAAAAAAGACAAACACTCAAAAGTATTTTTTAAAAGGAAAAAAAATGGTAAAAAAATTCGTAATAAAAAATAGTATGTGCAACCCGTGCAGGATTATCGATTACCCACTCGAACGAAGTTGAGCGCACGATCGTAGTGAGTGCGCTCAACTTCGCTCTCGTGGACAATCGTCAATTTCCCGCCCTTATTGCATGATATACTATTCTTTGTTAGGAATAAAAATAATTCTGTAATTATGAGCCCTTCAAAATATATACTCCCAAACTTTTCGCACGGTCGTATCCTCGTTTCACTTACTTATTTTTATAAATATAACTACATTACGCGAAACAGGATAATGTAATACTGTACAGTAACACCAAACCAGCCGGATTCGTTCGGTAGTCACCATCGCCTCGCCAAGCGCAAAACAAGAAAAAATAACCAAAGTAAAAAGGAGATAACGAGTGTTAATAATAGCAAAAAGTCCTTAAGAAGTAACCATATGGATAACTACCAACACCACCACCTCCCCACTACTCCACGGTATATCTAAATGGTTGGTTGACGAGAGTGGGGGGAAACTGCTGACTGACTTACACGGATACATATCTAATGTCGGAATTAAAATTGTTCGTTAAACATTAAACTTGTTAGTGTTGGAAAACTTTAATGAAAAATTAAATCGCTCATAACCAGCTTATGAGTGCGCCAGCGAACTCATCATTAGTGTACCATCATCGTCCAATAACCAAGTAACACCTTTATCTCTAGCACCGCCAAGACGAATAAGAATAACAAGATGTCTACAGTCTGTTGGGTAGAGAGGAGATGTAAGACGAACATAAGGCGAGTTACTACCGGTACCGTATTCGTCAGAAAAGCGACAGATGTGGAAATTATAATGAGAACAATCGAAGTTGCTACCCGAAAATTTCGAGTTGAGTATCGGTACAACGTCCGATAATGGAAGAACAACTTAAACATTTACTATAGTAACTTTCTTTGATAAAAATACCTTTTAACGGCTTTTAAGCATTTAGTCAATACATTGCATAAGAACATATAAGTTATTGCATCATTTAATTTTATTACAGATGTATTTTTCAAAATTTTTATAATATGATAAAAATAAAATAAAATATTTCAACGTGTAAATTAAGGCTTAATCTTGTTTAGAAAAGCAACTTCTATTGAAATTGTGAGGTTTTGAGCGTTTTGAGTTATGTATTTTCGATGAAGCTTTTTTTATGCGGCCCCACCCACCGCATAAAGAAAATTCTACTTTACAATCTGGACGAAAACTAATCTTTTATAGCTATTTATGATATTTTTGAATATATTTTTTTGTGTGATTTTTCTATGCGATCCCTATCCACCGTATAAAAGAAGGTTCAGCTGTAGTTATATAGTAGAAAAGTTGTGTTGATTCATATAGGATTCTAGAAAGTTAATTGTAACTTGTAGCGTGTCGAAGCTGCACTAAACATTCGTTTTTTTTTTTCGAAAAATTAGCCACAATACAATAAGTGTCATCCTCAAAAAAACTTGAGGGTAGGATGTCAGTCGATAAGTTTCGTCACTTTAAAATCATTTTGTGCGCATAATTCAAATTTCGTAATTCTTTTTTGCGTGCTGTCTATCAAATGTACATCACTGGACATCACTGACAGTTACTGGTTAACCAAACCAATATACACCAATCCGGGGTCGTTTCCGTTTACATATCGTTTAAATACTTATGTACACTATTGTACATACATCTATACACATTTATATATCAAATTATAAATTTAATGTTTGTATGTTGGTGTTATATATTTGTACGGGCTTGTACATGTACTGTATGTATGTGTTTTTCTTATTTTACTATTTTAATGTAAAATTAGTTTCAACTATTGTTTTAAAACGTATGTTCGAGGAGAGATAGATACGTTTAAATGGCGCCATATGAATTTTGCCCGAATGGGCGAACGGTCGCGCGATACTGTTGGGTTCGTGCTCAACCAGCTTCGTGCTTCTATTAGATACTAGCTAACTACTAGACTTAGGAAAATATTATTGTACATACTTTTAAACATGTAATAATTAAATTTAAAGTGAACAAAGAAAGACTGTTGGTATACACACACACACACACACACACATATATATATATATATATATATATATATATATATATATATATATATGTAAATATTTAAGATAATTTGAAAATTTATACTTGTAATATAAGACGCAAGCGGGGTTTAAAAATGAGAAATGGTAAAAGAAACCTTAACTTCATTTCAAGAGTCCTTCCCAACGACATTTTACACGAAGAGTTGCGTAAGAAAAAGGATTTTCATCCTTATTTTTCAACACGCAAAAGTACCTTAAGTAATTAATGTTCCTAGGCTGAGAGATGTAGGAATTATGAACTATGACTACGAGATTTTTCCGTCGAAACTTCCTCGAAACTTTTGTTCGTACCAAACTGCATTTAAAAATTACAGAAATTTCTTTAAATGTGTTTCAGACAAAAAATTGGACCCATTAGTCTTGTCATATATATCAATGATTCTTAAAGTGGGAGATTGCGATCTCTAGGAGAGTCGCCAAAAATATTTGGGGGATCGCAGAAATAATTGACTTCAAGTCCGATACCCATTTTCTACATATTTCTAAACATTTAAAATCTTTAAGTAAAAGACGGTGGTCGCGAATTAAAATGTAATTTGAGAACCACTGAAATATATTATCATCAAACCACCTCTATTCTAAATCCTTTAAGTCTAAGCCGACCATGACGCATTCAGACAATTTACTTGTTTATAAAACACTTGTTCTTATTTACGGCCCATATTTGAAAACAGTTTTTTTATTTACTTATGGGACAGTAAGCAAAAGTCTTGACCAAAAGTTTGAGGCAGTCTACTGTACAAGATAATTTTAGGTCGTGAAGAGTTGATATTGATAGTAGGCAAAAATCTAGACCCACTTGAACAGTTTGCGAGAGTTTACTGTACAAAGTAGAATTAAGTCCCTCGTAAGTACAATTCTAATGATGTTTCACTCAGTTTACAGGTAGATTATGTGAAAAGTTGTTACTGATTATAAAAACACACCTTAAAACCATCATAAAACTTGCAAGCAAACTTTACAAACGAATCAAGTAGAGAAAAAATTAAAATACTTTATAGCAGAAGAAATGGAAACTTGAAGATTACAATTCATATAAAAAGCGTTGAAACTTTGACTTTATTTCGAATTTTACATAACGTGGTTGCGGTATTATACATAGATACGCAAGGTTCAAAATATCAGCAAAAATATACCCAAAAACCACACATTTCCTCGTCGATATCAAAAAACAGGGGAAAAACAGGACGGTGTTTTTTTTTTTTTTTTTTGAAGAAAATTTTAAACTTCCGCGGTTTGCATTGTGGCTTTTTAATAATGTTCGACGAGCGTATAAAGTTTATTTATTTAAGTATAATATGTACATATTAAAATAACTCATTTTTTACATTAAATATTCATTTTCGAAGAATTTTCCACCGTCAGTGAAAATTTTAATCCTACAGGTAAATATGTTGAATGATTATTTTATGAAAGCGAAAATATATACTTCAAAGTTTATTTTACTTTGCTGAAAGACATCTGAGAGAAAGAAGTAATAGCTGGCGTTTTGTACGAAATAAAATGTTTAACCAAAACTTATTAGGTACTTTTAGGGGGTTTTGTAAAAACTCTAAAATGATATAATTATTTGTTGTTTTTTTGAAAACGATTTTTAAGAAAAAAGTATTCCTTAGAAAAAATAAAATTTTTAATCTCCAAATAAAAGAATCGTTTTGAAAATGTACTGGTCCCACATTTTTAGGATCCCGAAAAAAAATTTGAAAAAAAAAATATTTCTAAGTCTCTTGAAATAATTTTTTCGCATTGGAAAATGAGGGCGGAAATTTTTTTTCACGTTTCAAGCTCTCCAAATGAAGTTGAGATTCTATTTAAAATTTTCTAATTTATTTTTGCGAGCCCATTTGCGAAATTTTGAGTTTCAAACTGAGATTTTCTTACGATTACTTCAATTAAGCTGTGTCGGTATCTAACTTTCAAAGACATACAACAATCAAATTTTTACCAGTCAAATAAAAAAAAAGAAAGTATCCAGAACATTATTTGGAAAAATAGCCTGTATTTAACACTCTTAAAGAAAACGCCTTTCTTTAGGTGAGTCATATGACTGGTCCCCAAAAATTTTTATGAAAAAGCGTAGGAAATATATTCAAATGTATTATGAAATACCCATGTCGCAGCATCCTGCATAACATAGTGAATTTCCGTTTATAAAAATTAGTTTTTCGCGGAAACTAGTTGACGTAGAATAATAGTTTAAAGACCTTTTTTATTTCCCCTCTTTTAAATGGTGTAAAAAAATTTTGAATAAGTGGAAATTTTGGCAAAAAAACTAATTTTTTGCAAGAACAAAAACCATGTTCCTGGCATCCGATATGTTTGGCTGAGACCTCATCTAAGGGTTTGAGAATTTTGTAAATATTGGATACTTCGATCGAGAGTTTTCGCGCGGACACTATATATATATATATATATATATATATATATATATATATATATATATATATATATATATATATTTATATATATATATCTATATATTTATATATATATATATCTATATCTATATATATATATATATATATATATATATATATATATATATATATAGATATATATATATATATATATATATATATATATATATATATATATATTAGTGAATATTATATTCGGTTTCTAGGGATCTCAAAACAAATTTCTGCCATAGTCCCGGGCTCCTAGTCACCTCATGACAGTGGCTGTAATAGCTAAATTCCGTTCTGGAAATTCGCTAAAATTCACGCCACTGTAGAGGCCTGATTCAACGCGCGTTCAGCACGCAATTGGTGAGTTTTTTTCCGATTTGCATTCTACTAGATTATTATAATAATATTATATCCGTTTCAATTTTGTAATTATAACAATGGACGTGTTACACATAGATATATATTCTGTAGAAGGTTTTCATTCATTCAAGTATATCAAAAAAAAGTTATTTAAACTGAAATGAAGTTATAAAACAAAAAAATTTTCACCAAATTTTCAACACATCGACACCTAGTTCTGATTTATTTCCAACACAATTGTTTTACATTTTTAGAACAAAAAAACAATGTTTGGCACATACCACATACATGCATAGATACAGGATGTCCCAGAATAAGTTTTCGTAACAAAATGATACGATTTATTGACACTTTACAATCCCAAAGTTCCTCAAAAAGCTGTCATCGCAACTTCTTCTTCGTCACAACGCCCCCCCCCCCCACTCACAACTGTACCTACGTGAAAACTGACCACTGATCTGTAGATACGGCATTTGAGTTACTTGTTCGGCATATTTACTTATACGTCATATGCCAGGTACTTCACCACCAAAATAATATCTAATAATAATAATAATACCGCACGACCCCAAATAATATACAATATATTCAATAACCTACAAATTTAATAAAGCAAACAAGTTTAGCATAAATTAAACTCTAACCAACTTAGAAAATTCGAGAAAGGTGGCCTCAGCTAAAATAAATCTATTTAACCTATGCGATGATATATTGACAAAATATTACTGCGAGAGAGAACAGTGTGAGAAATAAATTCTAGGCAGATACACGAAGTTCGTCCGTAACGCCGCCATGACAGCACGCACGATACCCAAAGGAAGAGGAAATGGAGGGGGAGGGGGCATGGGTACAAAGAGGGAGACGGAATAATATTTGAAAACAATATATATATCCGTAGTGTTTACTATATAGTCTATAAACATTCAATACGGACACAACTGCGTCGTATAAAAGTCAAATAATCCAGGACCGGACTAAAGCATTTTGTTCGTGTTTACAAAATTTATCATCGTATTGAATTGAACGGGGTGCGGAATATAAATCAAAGCCGTGCTTATCGGAGCGATACTTTTCACTTCCTGCTTCGTCTTAACGTAACACAAAACACAGAAAGTTAACAGTTTTACAGTACAATATAAAATTAAATCGTTAAGTAAGGGTGGGGGCGGGTATTGTTTGTTATTTTGCAAACTGTACAAAAAGACACAAATATATTATTAATAAACTCACAATTCTGGTGCTGTTGGCTTTGGCTATTGTTTTGTTGGAAATTCTCAAACGAATTATTATATTTTCATTTATTGTTTCAATACTTACTTACAGTCGGATGGTGAGATGATATTTCCTTTTTAACGGGACCCACTCAATAGAAATTTTAATAGTTGCCTCTTTTGTAATAATATAAATGATATTCATTTGTTTCGAACGCAATTCTAATTGAAAGTCTAGAAAATCGTTCGATAGTTTTCTATAATATAGTTATTATTAGTTGACGTCACAATGTTTATATTGCTTGAATATATATTAGTGTCCATTTATTCGAAAAACCAAACTGAAACTTGAACACTCAATTTCGTTCGGTGTGGTTGATTGATAACTAAGAACCCCGAGTTCGAGACCCAGCCAATTCCAACCCAAAAAAAATTTCTAAATAACTAATTTCAAATTTGTGACAATAGTCAGTGGAATTTTTTATTAATTTTTTTATTAAGATTTGAATCACCTTAGTTAAATAATTCCGAAAACTTTAACACTCGAAAGTTGGCTGAAAAATCTGTTGTACTTATCCCTGGTAGGTTCTATATATTCACCTAATTTCCCTTTCTAGGTTACATATTGATCAAATACCGGCATATTGTAATGGAATTCTAGTATATACCTAACTATTTGATAATTATATGTTAATTTATATATTATATTAATTCAATTACCGGATGAAGGCACTAATTGAAATTTAAATTATTAACACCACTCCTAATAGATTCGAATATTCCTGACATATGTATGTAAATCATAGTACAGGAATATCAGGAATTGGTCATTAGATATACATACCTAACCATTTTTAAACTATCAATTTTTTGGCTAGAGAAAGTTGAACAAACTTTGAGTGCCTCAATGAAATACCCTACAAACTCTTTCTATACGCTGTCTATTTTACTGTATTAAAAATTGTAGTTTAGCACAAAAAGCACTGAAATATTTTGACGAATGATAGCCGATGATTCCTGACACACTCCATAATAGTGAATTTTTCTTTAAACAAAACCCACTATTCTGTTGCTTCGTGTAAACTTTTTGAAATAAAACATTCCGACTTATATTATCTAAACACAACCCAGTAAAACATAACAAACAGACAAACAAACAAACAAACAAACAAACACTCTACATACTTTGTTCTCAATGTTTATATAAAATGTTTTAAAGCTAATTTGCAATATTTAGTATTAATGACTCTAGTCAGCTCAGCGTACAAAAATTCATACACACACACAGAGATATGTTATATGCATGGTAAATAGCCGTAGCCTCCTTCCTACATCTCGTTCGTAAAAGTTAGTACAGTGGAGCACCCGAATATGTACAGAACAACTATCACATTCAACTAAAACATCTATTCATTATTACTAATAAACATAAAAACGTTAATTACATTACGAGCTTTATCTCTTTATTTTGCATATATTAACGTCTCTACGCGAACAAATGTCCATCCGACCGATGCATCCCATACAGCAGTTGGAGAAGTTACATATGAATAGGGGAAAGTCGTCTAATTTGGACAGATGGTTTGATAAGCATGTTGGGGAATTTTGCCTTACCTATTTCGTTCAGTACGAGTCTCGAGACTAGAGAGAAAAATCGCATTTACTTCAAGTTTCATAGCAAGAAAACTTCTAATCTCGATATTAATTTATTGGAAAAATTTCTATCGACAATTTTTATCAAACTTTTTTTTTTTGGATTCATGGTCAGAAAACACGGAAAGGGGGGGGGGGGGCACATTGAGCTCATTCTAATGAGAACCAGCCCGATGGGGTTTATAGAAAAAATTTTCTATAAAGGTGTATCAAAAAAGGGATCCAAAATTTTGGTTAAGTACAACAATTTTTCTATGATTAGATGATCTATCTAGCTATGAATTTCATCATATTACGATTTATCTCTTTTTAAAACATACAATGAACTTTGTTATGTACTTGGTTCTGTGTGTAAGAGTGACTCCTCATCATGGGTGAGTAAGAGTGACTCATTACGAGTAATCACGAGTGACTCATCATCTTAAAAGTGACTAAAGAACTAACATTTTTTATCGCTAACATGCAACTTTTGGCGGACCTACATTGGTGGTAAATGGTTCGACATAAGACACGCTAAAAAGCGAGTATTTCGCCAGTTTGACTTAGATTGAACACTTTTTCTAGGGGCTAGTCTCTTTTTCACTGTTAACATGCAGTTTTTGGTGGACTTATTTAGAAACTGTGTTTTTGGATAAATATCATATATTCTCTGGATCTAGAGCCCTCTTGCGTGGCAAACTCCTAAATTGTGTTCCAATGAAAATTTCTCAAAAATTTTTAAAAAAGTTCTGATAAATTATTAATGAACAAGCTATACTAAACTATCTGTCCTTCAGATAATTTTGGTATTGATCTTTACTCGAAAACGTGAACAACATGTACACCAGTATATGACGGAAAATAGACCATCTCCCCCAAATATCAGAATAACAAGATACAAAATACTTCTGTCGCAGCATCCTGCATAACATAGCGAATTTCCATTTACAAAAGTTTATTTTTCTCGGAAACTAGTTGATATAGAGTAATTGTAAATAAAAAAAACCTTCTTTATGTGATTTTTCCGCCTCATTCGGCCAAATTTTTTTCGTGAAATGAAATTTTCCGTGTCAGGGGTATTTTAAATAAATATTGAAACATCAACACAAAAAGTACTTGGCTCCATTTGACAGATATCTCCATAAAATAATAAATTGACTTATTTTCTCAAAAACTAGCTAACCTAGAATAATAGTTCAAAAACCTTTTATATGTGATTTTTTTCCGTCTTTGCAATGGTGTAAAAACTTTTAAATTATAGCAAATTTTGGCAAAAAACTAATTTTTTGCAAGAACAAAAACCATGTTCCTGGCATCCGACATGTCTGGCTGAAGAACTAATCCAAGATTTTTGGACTTCCAACGTTCTCACCAAATTTCGTAAACCTAGGACATTTCGTTCGAGAGTTATCGTGCTGATACATAAATACATACATACATACATACATATATATATATATATATATATATATATATATATATATATATATATATATATATATATATATATACATATAAATTTTAATGAATATTATTTTCGGTTTCTAGGGACCTCAAAACAAATTTTTGCCATAGTGCCGAGCTCAAGTCGCGTCATGAGACCTACTGTAATAGTTGAATTTCCATTCTGGAAATTCGCTAAAAAAACACATATGCAATACTATTTTGGACTTTTTTCCACTGTATTTTCTTTGTGCTTTCCAACTTAAAAGTGCATCCATGTTCTGTTCTATGCGATACTGTGTTCTGCACATTAAACTGTTCTCTACATTTTCACTGATAATAATAAAATGTGAACAAAACAACAGAAATACAGTGGCAAAAAAAAATGGATAAAAACAAGAGATAGAAGAACTGGCAAAAAAAAGAGCAAATGTCACCATTAAATGGTATAAATATAGCAGCAAGCGCAGATAACACAAGCAGATTCTCAAAAAAAAGTAAAATGTAATATTTGGCGTAATAATTCGTAAAAATGTAAATTTAGAATTTCATTGGAAATTTTTTTTTAATAAAACTGGTTGTACGTTGTATGCGGTAATACGTGGAATCTAAAAGAAGTAAATAATTCAATAGAAGTTTGATAACGCGATGACGTATATTGTATATAGTTTTGATAACCAGTGGAAAGCTATCGCTGAGATTGTATTGATATAAAACCAACTATGTATGTTCAGTTTAAAATTGATTAAAGCTATCCGTATTTTTTTTTTTTATAAAAAGAGAAGTTGTAGAATTGCTATATATAGTACAAGGTGGTCCAGAATTATATACCGTAATTGCTGGAGCAGATAGTACCATTAAAAGTAATGGAACCTTTTCATCTACACTTTTATCCAAAACAATAATCAGGGAGATAAAGTAGAGGGGTAAAATACAGAGAGGCGTAGAGGAACGAAACTGACTTGTTTTTTTATTTTTTATTTTTTAGGCGCTTTTGAATGTGTTGAATTTTGAATAATTATTCTATAACTTATGATTAGGGGATACTTTAAAAATAGATACTTCTACTTTAAAATACTCGAAAACGATATTGTTTATCGAAATGTAACAAATACCTGCACCTTTTTTGCATGGAATTGTCTGAGGGATCATATTTTTAAGAATTTAGTTTAAATAACTGCAAATTAAAAAAGAAATGACGTAATAACTCACATCTACCACCCAAAACCACCGCTTGATCATAAGTGGTGGAATAAGTGTTAATATAAATTTAATCCTCCTAATGCTAAAATACATACCCCTAAAATGTCAATCCATTATTCAAAAGCGTTTGAAAAATATTTGTAAGAGTTTTGGAAAAAAGTATACCTACATGAAAAGGTAACATTATTTTTGAACGTATTAGCAATTACGGCACATAATTCTGGACCATCCTGTATATGATTAGAGGAAAACGGTATTTAAAAATATG
Organism: Brachynemurus nebulosus; assembly: GCA_035578155.1. Classification (NCBI taxonomy): domain Eukaryota; kingdom Metazoa; phylum Arthropoda; class Insecta; order Neuroptera; family Myrmeleontidae; genus Brachynemurus; species Brachynemurus nebulosus. The sequence goes on along the minus strand of JAPWDM010000009.1, from coordinate 8,058,636 downwards.
GTACAAAAAGCATGTTTCAGAGCCATTTGAAAACATGTTGAGTACCCTTTTAAATGATAAACTACATTTTAAACTTGTATGTCTTTTTTAGGATTCGGAAGATAAAGTCACAGAGATACTATAGTATATTTGATTCAGCTTAATTGTACACTCAACTTTCGAAGATATAGCTAACCACATTTTCGCTAGTCAATCAAAGAAAAATGAAGTGAGCAATTTTGCATGAACATATGTTTTGGGGAAATCATTCAGTGAAATACTGGAAAATTAACAAAAATTTTCATTTCTGGTTATTTAGATATTTTGTGGTGTTATATGCCCATAGCTATACTGAACACTTTTAAAGAAAACATCTTTTTTTAGATGAGATATAGACGCTCATAGTGACATAAGTAACACAATTGTCGAATATAGTTGTCTATTTTTACGGTGGACCGTAAAAAATATATTTAAATTTGATTAAGTAACTAACGAAACCCTGATTTAATGTGTGTTTAGCACGCATTTGGGCATACTAAATTACATTTAAGGAAAATACAGTTGATTTTTTGGTTGTTGATTATGTAATTAGGCCAAACCCTTTTCCCCAAAGACTCTATCAATACAGTGATGTGAGTTAATGTTAAATGTCACAATTCACATGTTACTATAGTGTCGAGGGATCACATCAATCAAATTTGGGTATCACATTTCTTAAACAGGCTCCCCCGGGACATTAAAATTTACATTACACTTATTGTCCGATACAATAATCCAATTATCACCACCGGTCCTACCTATATGCAATACCAAATTTCAATCAATTTTAACAATTCATCACTCGAAGGACTGTACGCGATAAGAAATTAATAATTTCGTAGACAAAGGAAATGTCACCATGTCGCACCCGTCTCGTCTCCCTGCGTGACACTCCGAACTCCGAACGTGTGAAAAATGTCAAACTTTCACGAAAATTTCATCGTCGATACCTAATTGACAAATCGTCATAATATCCGGTTATCGCGTCTACTTACCGAAATATTAAATTAAGAAAATAGAGAGGAAATGGGAAGGTTTGTTCGATCAAATAATTGTCGTTTGCAGGTACAGTGATGGTAAAAGAAAATTAAACATATGATAGTATCTAAAGTCATTATATAAGTGTAATCTTTTTCATACTTTAAGGCGTTTTTGAATTTAAAGAAAGTGGCCCCAAATACCCAATTTCTCGGTCCCTCCCGCACCGCGTAACTGTCTCGCCTAGATATGTCTGTGATTGGTGATTTGGTTAATTTTTTTTTTTGTCATACAAAATTACATTTAAAACTTTAAACGTGATTTTTTCGTGAAGGGGAGGTTTACTTGAGAGTCGTTAAAAAAAATCGATTTTTTTTTTTGCAGAAATTGATAGCTAATTATGTGTAGAATATGTTCCCAAAGTGATTTTGCTGAAAGTAATTTAAGGGAAGGTTTACTTGAGATTTGATAAAAAAAAAAATCGATTTTTTTTGCCGAAGTAGATAGCAAATTATGTGTAGAATATGTTCCCAAAGTGATTTTACTGAAAATAATTTAGAAAACAAGATTCTTGCACATTAACCGAATCCAGCTTTCTATAAAAAGAAAATTCAAAAAGCGTAGTTCACCCAATAATGAGTATTAAATATAAAATTTTGAAAATACGTTTCTTTATATATATTTTATAATATCTCGGAACTACATTTTTGGAACTGGTGGACACGATAACTCAAAAACTATTCGATTGATCCTTTTTTAAATTTTTCATTTTAAAGATAATTCAATTCTTCGGCACCTCTACTTAAGTTCGATACACTTTCAATATTTTTTTTATTTTTAAATTTATTTTAAAGAGCGGAAAAATAAGACAAAAATCGTAATCAAAAGTTCAAACATCCGCCATTTTTTTTTCTTTCAGCAATTTACTGATATTATAGGTAGAGGTGCCGGTACTCTTCATAAATTTTATAAATCTTTTTTGTTTTTGAATTTCGGTGGTTTATTACCGGCGCTAGGATGTCCACCAACAAGGCATTAGATTTTCCGATCGCCACACTGCACTATCTATAAAATGGACACTTTTTTATACTTTTCCTTGAAAATTTTTTTTTGTGCAGTTTAATACTTAATAAATATGTGCACAAAATTTGAAATTGATATTTACTTCCGTTCTTGAGAAAAAAATTTTAGAAAAATACATAATTTTTAAGGATTCTCGAGTAAACCTCCCCTTAAAGGGGTAATTATTTACCCTTTTCCCAAAAATAGACGTTCAATAATACTCATCCCCCGTTTTTTCAGCCTTTCCAGTATTGGTATCGATCGATATCCACTATCAATGGCTACATATTCGTATCGAAATAAAACACTTGGCATGCACTAAGACGTAGCGCAGGTAGCCTTTTGTTTAGAGACCCACCTCATTGTGTTAATTTTGATGTTACGCGTCAAAAGAAACGGGTATAGTTTAAACAATGGTACACTATATAATCCCACACGGGAATCCGATAGCTTTGAACCGATTGTTTCAATTTTTACGTCCACCACGGTCGATAATTTAACCAAATTATTTTGTAACACGTTTACAACACACGGGCGAAATGTTGTGCTGCCTCTGTTCTCAGTTGTAATAATTAACAGTTCGATAATATTCAAGTTTAGATAAGGCGTGTAAATTTTACATCATCAACCATCCCCCCCTCTCTCCCGCCTGTTCGTAGTTGTAATCCTGTCAGTGTTATCTATGTTACAATTTTCATAAAGTTTCATATATATGTGTATATAGATACCTAGGTAGAAACTATTCCTACAGGATAATGTAAGTAAGTGAACAGGATCAACTAACTGTACATTTAGTTGAAAACCGGAAATTATAATGACCTGAACTGCAACATCTCCAACCGGAAATAACCTGATGACTAACTTACAGATCACTGATTCCATCTATCGTATTCGACTAGTTACTGTTATATTACCATATAAATAATATGGTTTATATCTATATCTAGGTATGTACACGAGCAAACTATTAAATTCGATCAGTAGAATCAATTTTTTTTTTTTTAAACAATTTTATTTTGAAAATTAACAATTCAATGAATTTAGTTTAAAGATACGATTACAATAAAAGTATTGATGATACAGTTGAGTCACATATAAAGTTAAAATGTTTCAATACTCCGTGGTAAAAAGCAGCCTATATCCTTCCAGAATCCGTCAGTTACCTCTGTGAAAAGTTTCTGATGGATCGGTCAAACGGTTGAGGCACTAGAAGGAGACAAACAAACAAACAAATTCAGTTTCGTATTTATAATATTAGAACAATTGAAAGTTGGGCAAGTTTTAGTTCGACAAAGTGTAAAACAACTGTTTTTCTCATGGAAATTAAATATCCTCCCGAGATAAAAAGTATCCTATATCCTTTTAGTACCTCGCAGTTATCTTTGTGGAAAGTCTCAGATGGATCGGTCAAGCGGTTGAGGCATGAAAATGAGACAAACAAACAAACAAACTCACTCACTTTCTTACTCACAATTGGACTAAACTTTAGTTAAACAAACTGTAAATTAAAATGAACAAACAATAATAAAAGTGATGTAGGTATATTGAAAATTTCAACAGAGTCAGAGAAACTATTTTAATTGCTCAATTTCAAGGTATGTGTTTGCCATTAAGGTACAGTTAGATGAAAAAATGAGTTCAAATTTGGTTACTTCTTCTTCTTGACGTGGTGGCAGCACTATAAAATTAGATGCGATTATAAGACACTTAAAAGTTTTTTATTTTTCCGTCCATATAGCCTAGAACATATGCCCAATTTTAACATTTTGAAAAGTTAGACCCCTACGCAAAGTAGTACCAAAAATCCCCATTATCAGTAAGTCACGTGACTTGAAGAATTTAAAAAATTGTCCTTTATCTGGATTTATTGAATTTTAGAAACTTTTCAGCAAAAGAGGACCAGACCAGACCAAACATATTATATATAGAACATAGAAAGTATAGACTTAGTATTCCAATGTATGAATGAAGCCTGAAGGTATGCTCAAAAAACGACCAACTGCCACCCTGTAATCAATTCAATAACCGTGGTAGCGATAGTAACAACTTTTAGTGCTTTTCCAATTAAAATTGTTATCAAAATAGAATTTTTTTGTGAAAAACTGGAAAACTTTGTAACGAAATTTGGTATTTGTTTTATTTTTAAAATGTGTTGACGCCTTATAATAAATATGGTCCCGTTTACTGAATAACAGACAGTAGAGTATATTCCATATATCACACCCCACCAGGTACCTCAGTGAAACACCCCATAAACTGATTTTACATATTGCCTACTCTTCTATAACAGTGTTTACTAATCTATAATGGTTTTAGTATAATTTTGTTCGAATGTTAAACTTAATTTTTATTCCACCCATACCAACTTTTATAATATGCCAATTTACCTTCAAAAATTTCAATAAAAACCAATCTAACTGTAAGTGCAGTTAACTTCACGTTTAATCTAATTAAAATAGCAATAATAGTAAAAATTTTGTAAATACAATTTTATTACAAACGTTCAAACAAAGTAGGGTACGATATAGAAATTTTCGGAATGCCACTGATGATTGTAGGTATATCGAAACATCGAATAGTATCGATTTCGAATACTCAGGTAGGGTTGACCGGGGGTTATTGTGAATGGAATTTCATGAATTGAGATAAAAGCGTTGTTTTAAATATTTTTTATTTTATATATCACATTATGGTTGATTTATTTTTAATTCTATATTCGTATGAAAAACAAAAATTTTATAAGCCATTCACATTTCCCCGGTGCGGTTTTGCAAATCTTATTTTGGGGTAAAAGTGAATGCCATCAGAAAAATTATTTAGAATGGATTACAAGAGAAGTGAGGTACATCAGAGTAAAGCTCAACTCAAATTCTTCATATTTACCCCTCTTTCAAATTTTTCATCATAATTTAGCGGTCACAATTTCTCTTTGTTTAATGCAAGTTACGCATACCTCAAATTTGTACAAAATAACAAAAATTGTAGGAACAAATTTATTGCAAGCTAAAAATGATAATTTGATGATATTTTGTCATTTTATCATATAATAATCAAAAAATTACATGATTTTCACACAAAAACAAAGACTTTCTCAAGAAAATACATTTAGTTTACATGAACAAAAAATAACAATCTATTAGGCTTAATACTGTAAATGAAAAAAAAAATGGTTTTGTGTTAATCCTACTGCCCTTGGACACTCACAGAGACATTGAAAACAAGTAATTTTTCTGTTTTTGTATAACTGTAAGTTGTTATTAGGTAAGGGAGCACAGCAATGATTTCGTAAATTGATACACAAAACATATCGCTCTTTACACAATTTTTTTTTTTTTTTTTTTTGGATTGTTTATACAACGGAAACTTGTACAATAATGTCACCACCATCTTCATCAACATTTACAACTCCGAAAAGGACACTACCGAAATTTTTGACCGAATGGGGGCATTTGTAAGTGACGTTCACAATTACCCCACAATTTTAAAATCATGGGGTAATTGTGAATTGGTAATAAGGAACCCTGTCAGGGTTTAGACCACTTCCTTAGAAGTACTTGTGACCATTTCTTACCTTTTAAAAAATAAAATGTATTCAAAAAAAAAATCTTTTTTTGAGGATTGGTCGAAGTAAGATACACAAAATTTTGCAAGGGTTTTTTCAAAATAAAAAAAGATACTAATACTTGAAAAATTGTTATCAAATTTTAATAGCATATTAATAGAGGACAGAAAAACATACTAAGAGTTGATTTTTAACAATATTAATGTTATTTTAGAAACTCTAGGCGCTGTTCACAATTGCCCCAATTCACAATTACCCCGGTCAACCCCACGTATCTATCAAACTATTTGTTTATTTATTATTTTCTTCGCTTTGCCTGAATTAGTGAACGAATGGTCTGTTAGTTAGTTAATGCCTTTTATTATTTCATTTACTATTGATTCGTTCTTTTGTTACCGCCGCTACTCACCACCCCCACACCCCATCCCCACTCCTCCCCCACCCACCCCTGATTTCGAAAATTTACTTCGACCGCAGGTATGTTATTGCTATTAGATTTGTTAGTTTAGTTTATTTTGTTATTTTATTTGAATGATGAAAATTTGCGGTTTTTTGGAGTAGTAATTTTGTTATTATTGTTAGTGGATATAGCAGTTTGGTTTGGGGACTGAAAGTGGCTCGTTTAAATTTGCGGTTTACGATTATAACTATATTTGAAATGATTCAATGTAGTAGGTGAGTATATATGTACAATGGAATTTTGCGAGTATTTGGAGTATGGATTGCATATTATAAATTACGTAAATATATTTAGATTTGTGTTTTTTCTTTTTCGAAAATTATTTGGAGTGGTGGAATGTTTGATGAAGGAGCACTCAGACACGCTATAAAGGTACCCCGAATAAAATTTCCAACATTTTTTTTTTTTTTATTCATTTACGAATTTAAAAATTTGATTCATTTATCTGTGAAAACTTTAAGGAATTTAAAAAGAGCGATTCGGGAGTACCAAAAAAAAAATACCCCTTTTCGTAGCATCCTGCGTAAAATAACGAATGTCCTAGGTCCCTAGCTAGCCAAACTAAATTAGTATAATGACACTTGTCGATAAACAAATTAACTAGATCCTTTTCTTGTAACAAAAAACGAAAAATCCATATTTTAATTTTTCTCGAAAACTAGTGTATACAGAACAATGGTTCAAAAATTCAACCTAGGTGAATTTTTCCCTAGGTACAGACAGCTAAACCTTTTTTTATGCGGTTTTTAAAACAATGGCCACTAAAATGCATAATATAAATCAAAATCAAAAGACAGTAAGAAACTTAAGCATTTACTATAATAACTAACTTTGATAAAAATATTTTTTAACGGTTTTTAAGCATTTAGTCAATACATTGTATAAGAACATAAGTTATTGCATCATTTAATTTTTTTAAAAGATGTATTTTTCACAATTTTCATAATATTATAAAATTGAAATAAAATGTTTCTACGTGTAAATTAATGTTTTATCTTGTTTATAGAAGCAACTTCTAAGGAAATTTCTAAGTTTTAAGCGTTTTGAGTTATGTTTTTGTCCATGAAACTTTTTTTATGCGGTCCCTATCCACCGTACAAAAAAAGGGATCAACTGTACATTGAAATTTGAAAACTTTTTTAATGAATTCATTAAAGAGTTTGGGACTTGCAACGTCCCCGTTCAATTTCTATCACTCTCGCAAGGCTCAAGTCTCCAAGATATTTCCACAAACACCATGTAATTTCGGCCAAAACTACAGGTGGTGCAGGGCGCCATCGCTTAGAATAATAATTCAATTATCAATAATATAGAACAACGACTGAAATGCACTATAGACACTAAAAGCGCAAAAAAAACATCAATTTTCAAGCAAGTAATAACTCAATAAAGCACTACACAGCATGTCTATGTAACAACATTATAATATTGCTTTTGAGTGAGCTTTGAGCTTTTGTATCAAACAACTTCCTCATTTACGTATGTATTGAATTTTCTTCAATGCATATATGAGTCGCTGAGTTTCAAAACCATCTAATTGACAATTTTTTCAAAATTGTGTTAGATACGATTTATTATTCAGGAGGATAAACTGCACCAAAAAATACCAACTAGATGGTGTAAAGTCAGCTTTTTCCCCTTTAATTTTAATGACAAAAATACGAAACTGTTTCAAAAGTAACTAATTGCAATATTTTCCAATTGAAAAAACATGGAGTTGCAAATAACACAAACCTGTTGCAAAACTATCTAACTACTTATATAAAAATGGCGTCACTAGAAAAACATGGAACAAAAGTAGCTAGTTAGGTGGTCAATATGTAGCACTGCAGAGCCTGAAGAGGATCAAACAATTTTGTATGTGATAATTTTATTACTCTCTCTAAGAAAATATTTACTATTGAAATAATTAGAAAAAAACGCCGTGAGCAGCGGGGCCCCATCACGGTAGTCGAATTTTCCCCTTCATCTTCGGTATTGAATGTCTACAAGCGAAATGTGATTGAAAGTCTACAACCGAATTGTCATTTTGTTGGTTTCAAAACTGGTGATGAGTGTTCGGCTGATCGAGGCTTTAAAAAAAGGTTTTAAGTATTTAAGGGCTGTATCTCAGTAAATTTCAATTTTGTGCCGAAAACAGGTAGCAGAAAAAAAGCCAACACAATTCGTACGAGGACATTCCTGCCCATGTTTATTCGCTAATTGCCTTTATGTTTTAGTTTTAAATATTAAAAAAGGACCTTCAATAGTAAACTGGAAGGCCTTTATAAAGATATTTTTTCTTTCCAAAAAAATCCAAAATTTCTATTTTATAAATACTAAAAATCCAAAATTCCTAATTTATAAATAAACAGTGACTTTAATAACATTTTTAAATTACTTAATATGTATGTATTTCATTTGTCATAAAAGTAAGTTCACTTTTTTTTAAATTTTTTAAAATTACTATTCGCCTACTTGTATTTAGAATAAACATAATGCTTTTAAAACACATTTAACAATAGCATTCAATTCCGATGTAAAAATGGGAGAAGTGGGGGGAAAAGTGATGCGGACTCCCTACAAGGTACTAGCTGGATACTAACTGAATACACGTACAAAATTTCAGCCCTCTAGGTTTCCTTATGGAGTCTCTAGACGTGTTAGAAAACAAGCAAAAAAATTAAGGAAATATTGGCGTCAAAATCGTGGGGGTAAGGGTTAAAAGTTGAAACCTCCAAAAAACAGTGTCTGGCTATCAGCTTAACCTGTACACCAAATTTCAGCCCTCTAGGTTTATTTGGGGAGATTTTGACCCGAACGAAACTGTTAAAAAACAAGAAAAATCATGTTCTTTTGGGTATAAAAATGGTGGGGGTAGGGGTTAAAAGTCGAGACCCCCAAAAGGCACCCCCTTGATACTAACTCAATCCGAATACAAAATTTCAGCCCTCTAGGTTTATTCGGGTGACCTGTGCGAGTGGTACAAACTTCGAAAACGTCGAAAATGCATGAAATTGTAGCTTAAAAATGAGGGGGGTGGGGGTAAAATATTAAAACCTCCAAAAAGCACAACCTAGGTACGAACTTTATCAACACACCAAATTTCAACCCTCTACGTTAATTCTGGGGGGCTGGGGGCCTGTTAGATCCAGCGAAAATCGTTTTTCTCCCCTCTACTCCCACCATATCATCCTAGGAAGCTGAATTTTGGATATGTTGTAGATAATTGACCGAAACATTATTTCAAACCGGTTTGAAAAAGTTTTATTGCATTTCCGCCCCCCACCACCCCCTTAAAGGTCGGGTCAGAAAAAAAATTTGCCCAAAATTTGACCCCACTTTGATAGTATGAGGTGCCTCGAAAATGAGCCCCATTTACCAAATTTCATCTCTTAACTTCCATAGGGGGGCCCTACACAAATTAAAAGGTGGCGGGAAAATATATATATATATATATATATATATATATATATATATATATATATATATATATATATATATATCAGACATTTTTTTTTTCTACATATTCGTGTTCTCTACGGGTCCGAAAACGGATAGCGCCCCTACTCTCGCCTCTCGCAGCTCTTATCGTATAGACTGTATAAGTCTAATTTTTCGGAGAAAATTCGACTAAAAATACAAAGAAACCTGTGGAATTGCCAAATATAACAGGCTGCGAATGTGTGCAGAATAAAATTGTTTGAAACATTGTGGTTCTGATTTGAGTTTTACTGTTAAATTACAGTAAAGAGACTTGGTTTATAGGAGAATATTCTACTAAATTATAAGAAAATATCTTAGTTTTCATAAGTTATAATAAAAACATCATTGTACGATGTAAATAGATAGATTTGTACGAATGTTGTTTTATTTAAAACCTATTGAAAGGATAATAAACTGTTGCAAAAGTGTCTAATTGTTAATGTTAATGCTGCAAAAGTAGCTAATTACAAAATCAACCGTTTCAAAACCATCTAATTAAAGCAAACTGCTGCAAAAGTTGTTAATTATAATTTTTAATCGTTATTTACTAATTATTGAAGAGTGGTATCGTTGTTATTACTTCTTTATAAGAACTGTATGATTTTTCCTAAAAATTTGATGGTAGAAACCACATCAAAATTGTTATTATAAGTGAGATAACAGTTTTTTGTATTTCCTGAACATTTTTAGTTGTGTCAATTAGATGGTTTTGAAACTCATCGACTCATATATGTACATACATAGGTATTCATTGCATGCATTATGCTGACGTTAAAAACGACACTGACGACGCTGTTATGATGAACGTCATGACGCTTACTCACTACCGTCTATCCGTCTGTCTGTCTGTCTGTCTGATAGATGACGCTGAATACCGCGCCGCACCCAATATCAATTTTAACATCACATCAGCAGTAGATGCGGATACAAATTTAAAATATGTGTATGCATTAAGTTAATAGAATTTTGGTTCAGCCGTAGATGCAAAAGATGTGGAGAATATTATGACGTGTAGGTGTATTTTGAGTACATTTATATAATTGCTACGATGCTGCTCCACCGTTGCTGAAGCTCTACGAACGTACGAAGAAGTGCTTTTGAAACAATTAGTTTAATACATTATGTATTTTACTTTGTAGTAATATATTAGTAATGACAGACGCATCCAATGTTGCCATAGGGGCGGTGCGAATCAAAAAATACACGTGGTAAAATAGTATATTGTGCAATAAGTGCGGGAAATTGTCGATTGCCCACGAGAGCGAAGTTGAGCGCACGAACGTAGTGAATGCGCTCAACTTCGCTTGAGTGGGCAATCGACAATCCTGCACGAGTTGCACATACTACTTTTTATTACGAATTTCACATACTTTTTTCTATTATTATCACTATTTTTGACATTTTTATTACTTTTTAAAATAATATTTTTGGGTGTTCGTCTTTCTTTCTGAATTATATATTGTTTAAATTACTTTGTTGGTGGTTTCTATAGAAATAATTATGAAATATTTATTAAATGAAAAATTAAGAGGCGGCTTTGCGTGTTTTATTATCAATTTGCGTATGGAAAGTTTACTTTCCGCACGCACAAAAGTATGTGGGAACAATACAGTGGGCAAACAGCTATTTTGCGTACAGAAATGTTAATACTTCTCTCGCATGAGTAATAAAAAAAAAATTAATCTATCATTTCGGAGAGAAAACTCTGATGAGGCGAAGTAATTTGAAACTGAACGTGATATTTTTGAAGAATTTACCAAGTGCGTGACGGACGCGCATTAAGCCAGGGTTCCTCAACAGTCTTTCACGGTTTAATATCAAAAAATAGGTGAATATATTCGGCAAAATTACTTGTACTGGTCAGTGTTATTACTTGAGAGTCAATTACGTCACACTTTGGTTCCCTCTCTTTTAAAAAACATTTTGTAAACAGGTTACAGGGGAGGGTGCCAAGAAATCTCATTTTTAAAGCTCAATATTTTGCAAATAAAGCTTAAAAATAGAATATGGTACAAGAACCTCCAATTTCGTTTTAGGTGCACGATGTGCTATCAGAAAGAATATAGAAAAATACCTTCAGAAATTACGAAAAAATACAAAATTTCCGAATTTTTTCTCTTCAAAATATCCAAAACGTTCAAACTCGATTAAATCGTTTACCCAAACGTCCCCTTTTCAATTTTTCAAAACAAATTAAAGAGTTAAATATCAAATAGCATCCTCCATTTATAAAATTACATTAATTTTTTACAAGAATCCATTATAGATAACTAATTTGCTGCGAACAAAATTTGACATGAAAAATGTCGTGGAAAACACAGATGGTCTGTGTGCATAATTTGAAGCCAATTTTCTTCATCTTCGCCTTCAAACAAGACGACAACAATCTCCCTAATTTTGTATACGGTGAAAAAAAAGGAAAAATATTAATATTCTAGACACAGACAGCCGTCAAGAAAAACGCCCTTCATTACCAAACATACACAGTCACTCACTCGTTCCCACTTTAATTTTATTAATTTCAAACTTTTTCCTTTTTTATCCAACGTTCCCCTATTACAAGAAAAATTAATGTTAAGGACACCAAAAGTGATAAATAAGTACTATTATTGATTCTCTATGTGTGTATGTATATAAACTTTATTTAAAAAAAAAAGAAAAATATACGAACTTACGAACATATCCGACAATCGACGAACCAAAGTAGGGGATGGTGGTGTATCTGTGGTGGGAGGAGTAAAGGAGATGAAGTGACGTACGTAATGTAAAGTGTGAAATGTGGAAAAACAAAAGAATTGCAAGGAAAATACTGCTTAATTCTATCAAATAGAGAAACATGTTTTGAAACAAAAATAAAGAATTACTACTTGTACGACTTGTGGGGGGTAAACGGGGGGCGGGGGTATATGTACGATGCTTGACGATGATGAATTTAATAATATGAAAACCACGTTCGCGCTTCATAAGCCATTAATTTCTTTCTTACGTTATGTTAACAAAAAATAAATAGAACACCATCGACTTCTAAATTTACTTCTTTCGTTTGACGAAGTATGTGGACACACACATACTTCCTTCTTCATCTTTACCATTTTCCACATTCGTTTACTTTTAAAATTTTCCATTTGGGAGGAGGGGGGAGGGTGTTTGTCACCGCAGAAAAGGGATGCTTTCATTGGAATTAACTCGACTTGACTCTTTAGCAGCGGGTATTGTGGCAACGAGCAACGAAGAATATTACGAATATTTTCGTCCGTTTCGTTTGGTTTGTGTCACAAATTGGGTACCACAAAATATTCTATTCTGTAGTTTATTAAATTATTTAACGAAATATGTAATGACCAGGACGCGTTGAAAATACTAACCAGGACCCTAAGAGTTTATTTTTCATGGACTTGATTTAAGGGGTGTACACGACTATCACTTTCCTCCTTTTATACTTTTTTTTTTTTAAAAAGACACCAAATTCAACACTTTTTTGGCCACCAAATGTCATGATTAGTTGGAATTACACTTTTTAAGTTTCTGCCAGTTTGTCCTATATAAATAGCAGTACAATTTATACACTTTAAAGATTGTTACACGAATCATTTTAAACTGAAATTCTTTAATCAGAGTGAACTAAGTTGACATAGTAGTGGCGTAACCCCTTAACAGAAATCTCACCGAAATATTTAATTAAAATCGAAAAAATAACAAGAACGGAATTACCAACCGAATCAACCACTACGGCAAAACGTCTAATAACATTCGAACGGAACATTCAATCAACCCTTAATTATTCATTTTCAATTATTCAATTGACAAAGGTTACGGCCCATCAGTGACCCTCGTTCATTTAAACACGCCGCGCCCACTTTTTTTTCTGGTAAGAACGAAAGGGTAGAAGGAAAGATACCCCTGTCGCAGCATCTGCATAACATAGCGAATTTCCAAATATTGGGGGCACTGGCGGATCTCATCTAAGACCTGTATCCATTTAAAATAGTTCGGCTTTCTAAAAGTGAAACAATTTTTAAAATTAGTTCAGTAGTTAATTTTTGGCGCTTTTGGGTCCTCAGGACCCTAACGAATCTCGTATAGTGTAGCATATATCCATCTAACAACATATTATTACGTTACATAACTATAGTTTTCGATTTTTTTTCTAGTTATGCAAATATATATAAATTATATTTTCTCTCTAAAGGAGGACATCATACAAAAATTTCCTTTCCATAACATACTCTTAAAAAATCTGACTAATTTTAATTTAAAAAGATGAGACAGAGCTATTGTTATTATAACACATACATACATATTGAATAACGAACTAGCACTTGTTTTATCTAGAAAAGAATTGCTAAAACGATGAAACATTTATTGTAAAAAGTTTCAGCAAATTTCTTAAATTTTCACTTGGTACAATGTTTTAAAAGCCTATCTTATGCAATTTTTTACGCTCTTTCCGATGGTGTAAAAAAAATTTAACAAAATTTTTGAATTCTAGCCAAATCTTACAAAAAAAACCACTAAAAATGGCCAAAAAACCTACTTCTGGACATCCGACGTGTCTGGCTCGGCGAACTTAACCGAGCCAGTGCGGATTCCAGCTCGCATACCAAATTTCATAAACATTAAACGTTTCGTTCGAGAGTTATCGCGTACACACTTAAATATATATATATATATATATATATAAATTTTAGTGAAGTAGATTTTCGGGTTCTAGAGGCTCCAAAACAAATTTCTACCATAGTCCCGGACTTAGGTCTTACCATAAGAGCTGCTGTAATAGCTGAATTTCTAGAATGGAAATTCGTCAAAAAGGTAACTTTTCGAAACGTTTCGTTAAATATTATTCTGAATCATCCTGTACTAGAGGACGGAGCACCTAAGTAAGTTTATTGTTGTGCACTTGAAACATATATTTTCAATTTTACACTGTTGATTGTGCGACTGCGGTGACATTCTACTTCACCAAACAAAAAAACAGCGAAAAAAAAATAAAAACACGACACAATATTACCAGAGAGATACCTATAAAAAGAGACAACAAGCTGCGGTGTATGTGATGAGTAAACGGGAGAGAAAAAGATAGGTGAGTAGTGTGGTGTAGATATGTGTAGCTTCCATATATGTATAACCACCATTGAGTACGATGATGACGTTACGTCTTTAATGGGAAGAGCAGTAAAAAAAGGAAACCGGAAAAATGAATTTGAAAATATACTTGATTCATAATGTACTATGTATGTATATACAGACGGATTGTATGTTGTTTGTTACTAACTTATTTTATTAAAATGGTAACTTAAATTTTAACTCCGGGACATGAACAGTATCTATTTTTCTCGACTTCGTTCAAATATATTATCGTGGTTAGTGTCCCAACCCCTCAACGAATAATACAATGAATGATATGGAATCATCGACAAAAATCGATTAGTGTAAACAGGGCCGGCGATAAGGTAGGGCGAAAATTCGAGGAGGTCTTTTGGGCTGCAATGGGTTGAAAAATTGAGGGAGCCCGGTAAGCGAGGAACAGTGTTTTTTTTGCTCGTCAATGGTAATTTGGCGGAAAATGTTGGACTCAAAAGACTTGAGCCAACTGAATTAGGGGCCCTGAAAAGGGCTTTTTCTTTGGCAGCCAATTCTCATTTTGGGGAAAAAATAATTTTTTTAAAATATTGTGTGTACCCAGAATGTAAATATACGCCAATTTTTGGTAAATTATCTGACTACGATTTCGCAAACCTGGCTTCCGTTATTATAATTTAAATAAATGTTCCAAGAAAACTAAATGACAGAAAAAACTTAAAATTAAACCACAATAGTCCGAATAAATGTCTGCCAGTCAGTACTGGTAAACGAAGTACCTACACAACTCTTATATGACTTAAGACATTCCGGTTGTCTCCTTTGTTTCCATGCCACGTTCCGTAAGTACGCGTTTAAAATTTTTTTTTACAAATAATTTAAATCTACCTACAACCAGGTTGTTTACAGTTGAAGACATGAGTGGATGAACATTTTTGTTCTGTAACATTTTTTCAAAAAGTCATTTTTTGAAAAATTTTTATAAATATCTTATGCTGAAGTATCATATATTACCATTTGGTTTCATTACGCCTAATAGTTCAAATAGAAATTCAATAATAAACATGTGTTATAAAAAATGTTATATAACACCTTCATCCACTTCAATTTTACATCATCTGTAGACGCCCCTACACTGTATCCCAATTTAAAAACAATGAAAAATTGCAAGATTCCAGTCTTGATCGATTACAAAATCGAGAAACTCAATTAAAAACCAACTGCACTCATGTCTCATCGCAACTTGTTAGTACAATATCTTGTTGAATATTTTTTATTGGCTGACTATTATGTGTGTGTGTGTATGTGTGTGTACGTGTGCATTGTGGAAGTGCTGGGAATGTTTCGTTCAGATTCATTCGTATATTTTATGTTTTGATACGTTTTTTTTTTTATTTTTCACTCAATAACTTCTCCATCTACATAAACATAACACATCATAACGAACACAACGAATCATTATATAATAATAAAAAAATGCCAAGTGTGTATTGGACACGCATTACGGTAGGGTTCCATAGTGGATAAAGTTATTTATAATGTTTGTGGTGTAAAAGTATTATTCCGGTAGACAGAACGATATGTCCGAACTAAAATGATTCGTAAAATTTTTCTTCGGAGCCCAAAAAAAATTCAGAAATGAATCTCATCTCTCTATCAGAATGATGATAACCTACAAAACAGAGTTTAGTATTTATCAGTTCGAAAACTATCTACAATAGACGCAATTGGTTTTTCATGACAGACAGATGAACTTTTAGTATGTGCGTATTATATTACGTAAGCATTGCATGCTTATGGACGGACGAACGGACCACTTATAGAAAAACATTTAAATGAGAGAGCACTACTATTAACCTAATTACCTAAACAATAGTGATTAAAGTAGTTTTATTGGGATATGTAAGCATACCAAGTTGTGAATCAATATTACAAACATCAGTATTAGAGTGGTATTGGTTGGTATTCGGTCTTTTCAATACTAGTTGCACTGAACCACGTATATATGCATGGTGTAAATTGTACTAGTGAGTTGCGAATAAAATAATGATAAAATAATAATTTTGTGTAGTTTTTCTTTACGTTATCTCAGAAACTAACCAGTGAATCGTGTTCAAATTATGTGGAGCTTTAGTTTGATTTGACAAAAAAAATTTTTCACCATTGTAAGAGTATTTATTTTTGTATAACATGAAATAATAGGTAAATTCAACTATAATTTAATAATTCAAATAAAGTAGCGAATTTCCAAAATCGATTTTCTGTTTTCCCATACACTTGGTAAATAAATTTTTCCATCAGAACAAGTTTTAATCAGCATACAAAAAAATTTGAAAATTTTCTTAAGAAAACTATTTCCTCGATAAAACTATACGTTAATAAAATTTAAGCCAGTTGAGTTTTACCTTCAGAAGTTTACCTTTAAGATTTCAAAACTGGATCAAATTCAAGGAAATGTATTCTTACCTGGAACAAAAGAAACATTTATTAAAAAAAATATATAAAAAAATTAAATTGAAATTCAAACATTTCGACAAAAAGTCAATAGGGTACATAACTATAGACATAAGATCCGATAGGCCGGACCTATCCGGCAGGGGCAGATCCAGCCCTCAAATTAGGAGGGTGTCACATTTTTTTTGACGATTTTATCATGTAGTATTAAAAGAACGACTACTTTAAAAATTAATAATTATTTTCTTCCAGTTTTATCAATCTGTCATTTCATTAATAATCTTTAAGACACTGAAAAATTTTAGTAAACTGAATGACGTCACTACATTTAAAAAAATTACCCTTTTTCTTAAAGCAAACCATACTGAGGTATACTTGTGAATTTAAACTTGAGTGAATCCAACTGATCCGATAGAAGTCTTTTTCTTGCGGTTCTATACGAGCCTAATTTTGGTCAGAATGAAAAGAAGGATTTGGAATCATCACTGAAATTTTTGATAAATTTGAAGATGACTACCGTCCGACCTCTAACATCAAAAATCAACCTTTTTTATTATTTTTATTTTTTATACAAATAAATATTTTTAAAAAAAAAAAAAAACTAAGTATACAACATTGTTTCTACATGTCTTAAGATTACAAAAATTGTTTATTTTAAATTCAAAAATGAGCTAAGTATAAATGACTTTGGAGTCGACACTGCGAGTTTTTTGTCCATCTTGATGGTTCCTCACGTTCTGAAATCCCCAGTGAACCAAAATCAAAAAATCACGAATTTTTTGAAAATATAATATATAAGTATTCAGTTATGGCACCAACTAGGATCTAAGAAAAAAGATAAAAAACACCAGCGAGAAATCGCATTTTGAAAATAAATTTTCAAAAATCACCGCGTTTTCTCGACTATAAACAGCCGCCATTTTGAAAATATATATTACGGAATCACAAGATACGAGGAGTTCCTGCCAAAATGACGGTATCGAAGAATAATCTGCACTTTGATTTATATGGATATCTCAAATACTTTTTGAGACACGTGAGGAACCATGTCGAAAAATGTACTTTTATTTAAAGTGAATTTTAGTCAAGTGCGTGCACTAAAATGCCCATAACTTTTTGAATTTTCATTTATTTCAAGGAAAATTTTAAGAGAATATTTCCAACCTTAAGGAACATAATTGTGACGAAAAAAAATCGATTTCTTTTTCCTTTTTTAGTTAATCTCCCCTTAAGACATACTGAACTTTGTCTATTAAATTTAAATTTTTTTAAAATTTAATTCTTACAATCAATTAGCCAATTTACATTCGCCACATGTATGTTTGTGTACAACTCTATATAGTACGGTATGTACCATTCTTGTATATTATGTTCTTACAGAATGCATTTATGCATTTCTGTGCATATGTATATGCACATAAATGCACTGCACTGCACCGCACGTGACTTGGCAAGCATCGTGCATATCTATTCAATATAATTTGTGTGTGATTTAAAATCGTGAGTCATTCATCGGCTCGCATCGAGGAGGTATCAAAGGCAATTGAGAAAGTATGTATAATGTGTGATAGTGGTGTGGCAAGCGGCTACAATCTGTGCAAAATTATACCATTAAATTAACATACACTAACCATGAACCTATGTGTCAGTCATATTAAACTTTTACACAATGGATACAGGGTGATTATTTTCGACCACGTCGAGAAATACTTCGAAAAATGTTAGTTAAGGATGTTTGGGAGGTACAATCGGAGATAAAAGTACATGAAATTAGAAATTCGTGAATAATTGCGTTGTATAACAAACTATGAGGTAAATAAATAGTTATCTTTGTTAAATAATAGCTATCACTACAACTGATTGTACAATACATCAAACTATAGCTCTCAGCTGACTACAAGAGCTGAGTACATTCTGAGGATTTTTCGGAGAATTTCAAAATGCTACGAGACGATTGAAAATTTTGTAGAATGTTCCTCATTAAATACTAAGGCCCCTGTGAAAATTTCAAACCGATTCACTAAGCCGTTAAAAAGTTATTTAATCTGTTCTGTTTTCGAATTTCCATACGAGTACGTGTAAAATTAGTTTTTTTTTTTTTTTTTGTTTTGTTTTTTTTGATAACTTTTTAACGGCTTAGTGAATCGGTTTGAAATTTTCACAGGGGCCTTAGCATTTAATGAGGAACATTCTACTAAATTTTCAATTGTCTCGTAGCATTTTGGAATTCTCCGAAAAATCCTCAGAATGTACTCAGCTCTTGTACTCAGCTGAGAGCTATAGTTTGATGTATTGTACAATCAGTTGTAGTGATAGCTATTATTTAACAAAGATAACTATTTATTTACCTCATAGTTTGTTATACAACGCAATTATTCACGAATTTCTAATTTCATGTACTTTTATCTCCGATTGTACCTCCCAAACATCCTTAAAAGGGAAATAAGATGTGATTATTACGTTTTTGACTGGTTTTCGGTTCAGAAACCCATCAGTTTGTAAAAATATTTGGATGAAACTGACATGGGAGAGGGGGGGGGAGAATAATGGTTGACTATTGTGTGCAAAACAGCGGAACTCAAACAGTAAAATTAGTCTCAGTTTTGGCCACCAAATGTCAAAATTAGTTGGAATAATTACATTTTTTAAGTTTCTACCAGTTTGGCCTATGTATATAGGTGTACAATCTATACAATCTAAATAACGATGATCAACTACACATTTGTTTTATAAAAAAAAAAAAACAAATAATTTCAAAAACAGTTTTCTATATTTAAAAAAAAATAACATTACAATTAATAATTATTCCCGCGAATACTATATAGCAATATTTGCGGCTTGTATCTGACAGATGTTACTTTGCAACAACAGACTGTTTCAAACAAAGTTGAGTTTTTGAAAAACAAGAAAAAATTCTGTGATAAACAATTTTTTTATTTTATTTATTTTTCTATTAAATGCATATATTTTTTTTACACATGGATAAATTTGTTTATTATTTAAACAATAATAATTAACTTTACAATTTTCCTAGGATTACAATATTTATATCCTTTGTGAATACTAGAAAAATGTCTGTGACAGATATAAGCACTCACGTAAACTTGTTTGAAAAAAACTTTATTTGCTTCTGAAAAAAAAAATGGTCAAGTGCATGCCGTACTGGTACAAAGAGTGTTCCGTTCTGGCACACGTACACTTCTAATTCGGATCGAAGTAAAAAGATTGGTTTCAAAAATCAATGACAAAACAGTTTTCTCGTAAAAGAGGAAAAACATATTTTTCACAGCAAATACTTTTTAACCATATTTTCGTTAAAAATATGCAAATGTTGAAATTTATTCCGTAATATTACAAAATGTTTACAATATTTTTACATTTTATTAAATGAATAATAAGGAACATTTCTCAATGATTTTTCTTTTTCTTGTTTAATTTAAACTTCTCGCTTGCTCGCTTTACAAGCGCGGAAGCTTTCGAGCTTGCTCCACTACACAATACAACTCCACGTAATAAAAAGATTAAATAACAAATTTGTACGAAACGGGAGGGGAGGGGAGCGGAGCACAGGCCCGGAACAGTGTAGAATATATTAATGATAATAATTACAGGTTATATATTCATTAAGTGAGATTACACGACGTCGGATGATGAACAAAATGTTCAACAGTGAAATTAGAAAGAAAAACTTTTTTAACGCCGTACGTTCGTAGGTAGCCTAGCTATGTTCAGATTAATTAAGTTTCATGCCTACCTGGGCAACCGGCAGGTTGAAATAAAGTCAAATCAAAAAAGGATTACAAATGTGAACGCGACAGTAATCGACATAAAAACTGAAATAATACTTTTTTGGATTTTAATAATTTCACAAGTCGAAGGATAGTACTTGTTTCGATCAATATAATCATTATCAAACAAATTAAAATTATGTATGCCATTCATGTATTTTACGGATTTTGAAGTAAATAAGTTTTTTTGGGTCATTATGCCGGCTATTTTTTCGCTCTTTTGTGCCTATAAAGGGGGTTGTAATTTAATGGATACGATTCTTTTTTGGGGAGTTTAGTGAACGGCCACGAATTACAGTCTATGCCATTCTTAGAAACACGGTTTTGAGTAAACTACAACCGTTCAATGTATTACAGTAGGTATATAACAATCGTGATAATAAATTGCATATTCAAAATAATAAACAAATTCAAACTTGTAGACAAAAACAAGCGGTTATATTGTATTGTGTAGTTTGATTGATTTGTCCAAAGTATACCTTGATGTAATATTATTTCACACAATTTGAACGAGATTTAAATAATTTTTTCTTAATTTTTATAATTTTAGATTACACAAAATTGCAAATACCCCTGTCGCAGCATCCTGCATAACATAGTGAATTTCCGTTTACAAAAATTAGTTCTTCTCGGGAAACTTGTTGATATAGAATAATAGTTTAAAGACCTTTTTTGTGTGATTTTTTGTCCTGGTTTCAATAGTGTAGAAAAATGTCGCAAAAATTTTGAAATAAGGAGAAATTTTGGCAAAAATCTAATTTTTCATCACGAAAATTGCCAATAAAACCCATGTTCCGGGCATCGGACGTACCTGGTTAATGAACTTGTCCAACGGTTTAGGACTTCCGCAATATTGTCAGCAAATTTCGTTTTAGTGAATATTATTTTCGGTTTCTAGGAACCTCAAAGCAAATTTCTGCCATAGTCCCGGGTTCAAGTCGCACTATGATAGTGACTGTATAATAGCTGAATTCCATTCTGAAAATTCGCTAAAAGTAATAGATACGTTACAGGATCAAGGTAAGTAGGTCCTTCAGTCTCGGAATTGCAAAAAAAAAAAAAAAATTAACTTTTTTATAATATGGTTTTTTGGGATATATGTAATTATTTTAACAATTTTAAACCTAAGTTCCCAAATAATTTGAATTATTCATTTATCCAAGGAGATGTAGGATTGGATCCAATCCTACATCTCCTTGGATAAATGAATAATTCAAATTATTTGGGAACTTAGGTTTAAAATTGTTAAAAAAAAATTAACTTTTTTATTTTTGCTTAAATTACAATAATTTTAAAAATAATTCCTTGCTATTATAGATAGGAAATTAAAACCGGGACTTATTAACGGAAATTCTAAAGACGTATTAAATTTACATTCAAAACCGGACACTTACGGAATTTCCTTTTTTACGGGACGATAATTAAAATGATAAATTCTGATATAATTAAAAAAAATTTTATTTTGAGTAAAAAAAAAAAAATACCAAATATTTTACGCATGCTTAGGTACCTACTTCACATGTAATAAAATTTTACACCAGTTTCACTAATAAAATTTGTTTTGGATAACATACATAGAAAGATCACGCAACCGATAACTAATTAAGGTATTACCACATTTTAAACACGAAATTCATTATTAATTTTTTCTACAAAAAGAATTTTGTGACGACAATCTTTTTAAAAAAAAAAAAAATAAAATAAAATAAACACAAGAAAAATAACGTTTTTTTGTTTTATTTCAAAACCTTTGTTGTATATTTTAAATAAGTTTAATTGTACCAAACATTTTGCTACTTTATTACGTCACTGTCACGAGCGAACGACGGTGGGTAATTTACAAATTACGTGTTAAGATAAACATATTATTACATATTTCTGTTGTTACAAAAAATGCAAAACAAAAATTGCATAAAATAAATATGATAAATTAGTTTGAATAAAATTGTCAAGAATTTTTTAGCATTTTAAATTGTAACTTGCAAAAGACTGTCTACAGGATATTTCGCTTAACTATAACTAAACACTATTATAGCACTTACAGCTAAACCTTTTTTTATGCGGTCCCTTTTTGCGCGATTTTTTATTCGGTTTTTAAAAAAAAATTGCCATTAAAATGTCTAATATGCCAATCAAAATCAAGGGACAGTAAGAAACTTAAACATTTACTATAATAACTTCCGTTGATAAAAATACTGTTTAATGGTTTTTAAGCATTTAATCAGTACATTGTATAAGAGCATAAGTTATTGCATCAAAAATGAAATAAAATGTCCCCGCCCACGTATAAATTAATATTCGATAGTGTTGAGAAAAGGAATTTCTAAGGAAATCGTGAGGTTTTGAGCGTTTTGAATTATGTATTCTCGATGAAACTTTTTTGATGCGGTCCCGATCCACCGCATTAAAACTTTTTTTTTAACACTCTGGACCGAACTAAACTTTTTATAGCTATTTATGATATTTTTGAATGTTTATATTTTTTGTGCGATATTTTTTTATTCGGTCCCTATCCACCGCATAAAAAAAGGTTCAACTGTACATCCTAGCACACTTTACCGTTCGTACCCTGTAGTAAAAGTATAATTTCTTTGGTTTTGGTATGCATGCAAAAAAAATGAATTATTTATTATTTAAAGTGCTCGATTTAAATTTACATATGTAACATTTTAAAAATAGATGCTAGATGATTAATTACTGGTACATATTTTCGCTCCATACGGTAAGGAAAAGTAAAAAAAAAACTAAATTTTCGATTCGCATTTTAAAATTTTTCTACGGTTCAGTGTCTTTTAAATTAATTATTTTTTTTACCAAAAGCAAAAGAAGAAAAATTGTAAATATAAGTGGATATTAATAGAATATTTTACGCGTTGGAAACTTTCGCCCGAGCAAATTTTTCGGTTATCATTTATAGTATATAATATCTAATTATCCTTTTTTTTTGGTACAAAAATTCAATTAACTTGAATATTATCAAAACGACTGAGTCTACCAAAATTTTTTTAAATTACAGAACACTTAATTATTTCAATAAAAATACCAGTTAAAGATCTGAATTCATTACTGTTCTAACTGAAATGATAAGGTGTATTTTTAATTTTGAAAATCGGTCAAGTGCGAAATAATACTTGTGCAAATAGTGTTCCGTACAATAAATAGTTTTTCCAATATGGATTGAAAATTTTGAAAAACGTATAAAGACAAAAGTATAATTAAATGCAGTTAGAATTCGTGAGGGATCAAAGTCCAACCAAAAGGAAAGATATATTTTTAGTAAGAGATATACATATTTTGTTACATTAAGAAGATAAAATACTTTTGCAATAAAGATGGATACAGAGTAATTATATCTAAACATCCCGCTATTAGTTTTTATATCTCTCACTCAGGTAATATTGCACTGTATATACAATGTATAAAAATACACTGCATTAATTTTTACAAGTTTAGTGACCCAAAAAATTTGTTTTCTTCAAAACCACGTTTGTTTTACCTGATAAGCCTACGTGATTTCAGATTGATTGTATTTCAGGCTTTTTAAAAAAAAAAATTACTAAAATTATGTCCTTTTTCAAGCTTCTAACTTTTAGTACCTAATCAAAATTCTACCTCTGGGCTAAATTTTAAATTTTGAATCACCTGTACCAGTTGTCAAGTGTTTTGTTTTGTTAATTTTGTTACGGAACATTGAAAAGAATGAAAACAATATTATCTGCGACCCTTTTTTTTGTTAATAATTCCATGATAACAAAATATTCAAGTTAATATATATTTAATATGCAAAAAAGGTTAAATATATTCACACAGATATGAACTAAAAGGTGGTATAAATAGGCTGAAAATGAAGGTGAAAAATTTTAATTAATTTTTTTTGCGATGTATAGGGGAAAGTCGTCCAAAGCGGGTACCCGTCCTAAAGCGGGTAAGCGCTTGTATATCGTTGTATCGAATGTTTTTGTCAGGTCGTGTGTATACCTGCAATTGAACAATTGTGTTGTTTAATGTCCTAGTTAAGCGTCATCAAATTTTTTTGTTGGTTTTGTTAAAAATTTTGACGATAAATATTCTGTGACTAGTCACAAACCTTTATATTTGTAATCTTTTTGGTATTACCGTATTATATTATCATCATTTGATTTTTAATGTAGAAAAAGATAGACACATGTATCGGCTTTCATTTTGAAATTATTCTAAGTTAACAAAATTAAGTCGTTTTGGGCAAAGCGGGTAGATAAAATAGAAGCATCTTAATGGAAAAAATTGTTGAAAGGGGAAAAAACATAAAAAAATCTTCTTTTTACAACGGAATGAGGGAAAAAGCTGAGAAAAAATATATCTGCCTTGTTTTTGGTGATTTTGATGTGGAACCACTTGAAATAATATACTCCAATATGGAGGCTGTAGAGAAAGTTACAGTTAACTGTTTTAAATTTATTATTTTTGTCTTTTTTCAATTTTTTTTTACTTAATTATTATTATTGTTAAGTTCAAAATGATTAAGAAAGTTTATATTAAAAAAATAATAACAGTATTTAAGTACATAATGTACTTACCCGTTTTGCTCAAAGAGGATTACCCGCTTTAGGATACCTTTTATATTTTCTTTATTAAATATAAATATCGTATAAAAATATCTTAAGCGAAGTTTCATTTTAAAGTCCGATAATATAAAAAAGATCTGCTTATCAAGGTCAAAAGCCACTTTTTGGGGTGTTTAATCTTAGCTTACCCGCTTTGGGTGACCTTCCCCTACGCTCGCTGGTGTCTATGTTATGTACATAATCATATTATATTTTATGGAACATCCGGTAACTGTATACTTTTAATCAAATGGTGTTACTTTTTTTTTCGGTAATTTTATTTTTATTAAATAATTGTAAAACGTTCGAGAGATGTCACCATCGATCTTATTCAACCACCACCATCACCACCAGTGAAGCGCCATAGGTAAATTGATTTACGGACGGAACGTCAGACGCGAACTTAACCCAGTTCAAGTGTTTTCTCTCCGGAGACTCCGGTAAATATAAGTAAACAATATTAGGTATAAATAATTTAAGTGGACGGTTGATAGGTTTTCATTTAGTCGAACTGATCATATAACTTATTTATATAACGCAACAGTGTGTATATACTTATGAAGTTGTTATTTATTAGTGGCAAAACTGAAAATTAGTTATGGAAAAGTTATTATCCCGGCCGAAAATTACTTACCTACACGACTGTTCGGATTTTATACCTCAATAGATAATAAAGTAACAGAGGGTCGAATAAAGTTTCTATATAGTGGAAAGTTTTGTATATACTTACGAGTAGAAAAATTTCAGATTTACGAGAAAAGAAAACCCCTAACTCGAATACCAAATTTTTTGTTTTTGTTTTTATAATTTTTAAAAATCAAAATCTGGAAGAGAGCTCTGTAATAATGAAATGCGAGTCAGACATGTGGGGTTCCGTACAATATTTATAGGTATATAAAATTTCTTCATTTCGTATGTTAGGTGTTGTGCGCATGCTTATGAAAGTTTCTAAATTGGTACAACAATTTTATAATAGATGGCGCGTGATTTGTTACTAGTGATGAGCAAATGCAAGATGAAGACCAAGACTTGGCTGTCTTGGTCTTGTTCTTGCATTAAGAATCTTGGTCTTGGTCTTGCTAGAGCAGTTTGAGTCTTGGTCTTCGTCTTGGTATTGCTCAAAAATCTTGCACTTTCTTGCCTTAACCTAACCTAACCTTAACTAACCTCACCACCTAGTTTTTATATCAAAGTCGAAACTTTTTTAGCTTTCCCCGACCTGAATTACCTTTTTTAATATCCTAAACATACTGCAATTGTTAAATACCCCTGTCGCAGCATCCTGCATAACATAGCGATTTTCCGTTTACAAAAATTAGTTTTTTTCGGAAAGATATAGAATAATAGTTTTAAGACCTTTTTTATGTAACTTTTTCTCTTCATTTAAATGGTGTAAAAAAATTTCGCAAAAATTTTTGAATAAGTAAAAATTTTGGCAAAAAACTAATTTTTTGCAAGAACAAAAACCATGTTCCTGGCATCCGACGTGTCTGGCTGAAGAACTCATCTAATAAGGGTTTGGGACCTCCAATGTTTTCACCCAATTTCGTAAATATATAATATATAAATTTTAGTGAATATTATTTTCGGTTTCTAGGGACCTCAAAACAAATTTCTGTCATAGTCTCGGACTCAAGTCGCATCATGACAGTGGCTGTACTAGCTGATTTTTCTATTCGAAAATTAAAATTGGTCTGAAGCCTCACTAATGTACAATTACAATTATTTTTTTATTTAGCCCGAAAAAAAGGCCCAAATTCACATTTCCAAACTATGGAATACTAAGATAGCGCGGCGTGCGTTAAATCGAATCCGAGTTGATTCGTCGAATTGTAACTCTAAACACACAGGGCAACAAATCGTAAATCTCAAAATCCACAGACACATACATGAAAAACATTTTGTGTATTGTTTCGGACAAAATACATGCACAAACGAAGTTTATATTAACAGGATCAGGAATATCAGGATATGTAGCAAAAGGAGGTGGGACATTTCGTACTGCATTGCATTGCAAACATTGATAAATGACCAACAACCACACCTCCTTCCCTCTCCTGTTCTTGTTTCAAACACAAAATTGTTGTCTACTCTGCTCCAAATGTAAAATGCACCATGTACAAAGCACAACAGACGAGAACAAAACGGACCAGAGACCAACGGACCAACGGACAGACGGACGGACTTATTTAAGTACAAAACAATGCCAATGATGCAATGCCATCATCGTAATATTGTAACTTGATATTAGCTACCGGAACCATTGGATGTGTGGATCCATTATTATGCAACTGTCCGGATCGAAATAATTTATTGACCGGAAAAATTAATCATCAATTTATTTCATTGGTTATTAGGGAATATTTTCGAAATTGGAAACGTGCGAGGCGACGAAAATTCAAAATTATCTCTGTAGGGTAAGAATAATGTAATATTTGGCTCACATTGAAGTGATAAGTAGTAAGTAGAACATTTAAGTAGGTTATTGGTACCGGAAAAGTAAATCATTACGTAATTTCTTCAAAAATTCAGTACATTTTTTTTTTTTTTTTTTTTTTGGATTTCCCTATATGAATTCGTCATTTCTGTCATCGGACCGAGTGGTTTACTAGCACTTGACCACTTTGAATTCCACCGGGACAGGCCCACATTTTTTTATATTCAAATATACTAAAATTAAATGTAGATTTCACACCTCAATTACACTTATGTAAAATTTGATTTTAAAAAAAAATTTCACTTTAATGACGTCACATGTTCACTAAAATTTTACAAGACCTTAAAAACACGAAATAAAATGACAAAATGTTGAAACTGGAACGGAATTATAGGTTTTCGGGATCATTCTTTTTATTTTTGTGAAAATTAAGGATGAAGAAGTACGTAGAAAAGCGATATCTGTCGAATCGGTCATATTTCTAAAAGAAATTTCGTAATTTTCATAGTAAAAATGTATATAGTTTGCACCCAATTTACCCATAATTGAATTAATCACCCTGGTTCAAATCACTTCCATAAAGCTTGATTTGAGTAAAAGGAATATTTTGGGAATTATATTAGATTTTTAGATTATTAGAATTTTTTAGTATCATGAAAACTGTAAATAAAATGATCGAATGCTGACATTGAAAGCGAAATATAGGTTTTCAAAAGCTATTTTTTCATTGTTACTAAAACTAGGCGTGTGAGACCACAGGCATGGATTCAAATTTTATCATAATTTCCCAATTATTATCCTAGTTTTAGATAGCATATGCCTCTAAAACAAGCTTTGCAAGACCCCCCCCCCCATAATTTCCGAGCTGTGTCAACCCCTGGACACGCTAACTATCGTATCGTCTACACAGCGCTTCCACCAAATTTTTTCTATAAACATGCCTTGATAGTTGAAACCTAAGTTTAAGCAACGGGAATTCAAATTACCGAAAATGTTCTACAATATATAAATATTGTGACCTTTTATTGACACAATTTTATTGAATAACTGGGTCACATACTACCCCAATTTTCATAACACCATTCAATTTGGAAATTTTTAGGTTAATCATGACATTTTGAAGTGTTAGTTTTAAATTGTGTGACAACTTTATTTATAAAATTAAACAATCAAACAAAGTCTATTTAAAACAATGGTGTCAGTTTTGATAGAATACTCACTTTACCACAAATGTCATATTTAATATGTTTTAAACTCAAAAAAAAAAATTGTTATTACATGATAATGATTTTTTAATAATAAACTACATTTAAAATAAAAATAAAAAGTTAGGTTAATTACATATTTGTATGGGGGGTGTCACCCATATAAAAGTTGTCTTGTAAATGTCCAACTTTCAGTAGGTATCTGAATAAATTGTCGTACTGTTTTTAAATTCATGTATTTTTAACAAAGTATAATTAATAATGAATCGCTTCCAAGTGTGTACTGGATACACATTACCTCAGGGTTCTTCACTAACTAAAAATTTTCGCGACTGAATGTTGCAAATGTAGGCATAAATTTTGCTTCCGAGACTACTAAAGTAGCGGAAGCATTGTGATCACTTCCGACAAATAAAAATTTTTTTCTCTCCAAAATAAATTTTTTTACGCACATTTTACGTTTTAGAGCTTCCTGAACAATTTTGGTTTGGTGTCTGTCTGTCCGTCTGTGTGTCGTCAGTTTGCATCAAGTGGCATAACTTCTAAACCATTCAATTCTTTTTTATGAAATTTTCAGCAATTATGCGGTCTGGTTCCTACATAGATGGTCCCCTATCAATTTCATTGCATTGGGAGTAATAGTACCCACGGCGCTACCATGAAATCCCATTAAATATCAATATCTTATTTACTGCTAGTCCCACTTCGCTCAAATTATTGAACTATTTTCGGGGTTAGTTTCTAAAATATTTTTGCTATTATTTTATAATTTAGCCTTTAAGTATTTTGAGTTACAACAATTTTTTATGAACTTTAAAGCGAAAATATAATTTCACGGTATATACATTTGGTAAAATACTATTTTAAAGTCCTTTACGAGTACGAGGAAGCTGTGTGCCACATCCCATTGGCAGCGTATTTTACCTACATATCACTTAAAAATGTTGACCCAAAAATTAGAATTAATAGTGGTTGAAAATTTTTAGCAAGTCGGCGCATTTTTGTAAACCAGGCTTAAAAATTAAAAATGGTAAAAGGAACCCCAACTCAGCTTTAAACAAAAAAATTTCATTGCCACTTTCCAATGCGGGCAAAATATCCCGAAAAAACTCAGAAAATTTTTTTTGTTGTATATATTAAATTGAGATCCACACCTGTATAGCACAATCCGTGCAAAAATTTCATGTTCAGACGAGTCAGAGGCTAAAAAATGTGGGAATACTAGAAGCAGTTGTGACGGATAGACCAATCCCAAATTCATTCTTCGGAACCCTAACAAAATAAAGACAATGTTAAAAAAAAGAAAAAACAAAAACAAAAATAACAGAAACGATTATTTTAATGTCAGACGATTATTTTAATGTCTTTTGCATGTCAGAGTCGGATCCAAAAGAGGGGCAATAGGAGTGATACTCCCCTCCCCCCACGCCAGCCAAGACTTTCGAAAATAGTAGGTATCAAACTCGTTTAAAATTCATCAGTCAATAATTTCATTATTTCGTAGAAAAAATTTTTACGTTTTTTGACGAAAATTTCGACGAGTTCACCTGTAACAGTGTTTAGTAATAATATCGAGCCAAAGAATATCTAGTCGATTAATCGACTAAAGTTATTTTTCAGATAAAATTAGTCATTAGTCGAAAATATCGAGCCTAGAGTAATCGACTAAATTTTTAGTCGAATTTATGAATAGGGTAATCTATTTAACCCTTTCAAAAAGTGATTTTTTTTTTTCAATTTAATTACCTATTGTCTCTTAAATATCTTTTTTAAGAAAAAGAAAGATTTGACATGTTACGTCACAAAAATGAAAAATCATACAAGTAGATAATTTTTTGGTTTTTATTTTTTGGAGTCTAATAAATAACAAAAAAAAATTAATTATTTTTAGTCATTTAAAAAAAAAGTTAATCATTTTAATCATTCAGTCACTAGGTAAAATATTCGACTGAAAAATGATCAAATTTAAACAAAGTTAGTCGACTCAACCGATTAATCATTCGACATCACTAGAGTTTAGGTTTATATTTCTCTGGTTTGCAACTCATATTGTTGTTTGTCATCGCCCCCCACACGATAATCTCTTGGATGCGCCCATGCTCGTGTCATACACTTGGCGAAAGTGCTACAGAGAATTACGTATAAAAGAACGAAAATATCAATAATATGAGAAACAGTTTTGAACAAACGGAGTGAAATAATTGAAACAGAGTTACCAGAGAGTTGATAAATAAAACTTGAAATGACAGTAATATATATAAATAAATAAATATAGGAATTACACGACTACGGTACACGGCGTTACAAACAGGAAAAACGGGGAAGAAAATGTAATATTAAAAGGTAAAATTTGTAATAAACATAAAATTACAAAGATTACTTTTATTTTCATATTTGCATTCGAAATGTGACAGGGTGTTACAGTCACATTCGACATCATGCGAACAGTAAAAAAAAAAAACAGACATGGGAACAGAGTTTTTTCTGATGGTGCATATTACTGTATAAAACTTTCGGTTTAAATCCATTTTTATGAGAGAGATTCGAATTAGGTTGGTGTGAATTTTGGTGTGAATTTTTGCTATCAAAAATGACGAAATTCTTGTTAGAAATGTAACTAATTCAACAAAAGTCATTTTTCTGGTGATCTTACGTGTTTAGTTTGGGTAAAAATGGAAAGAGCGACTTCGGAAACCAACAATTGGTGTCAAATTTCGTCATTTTATCACTTTATTTACAGTTTTTGAGCTCCGGAGAAAATTTTAGTAAATATTGTGACGTCATTAAGTATAAAAATTTCTTTTTTCTCACACCAAGCTTCACGAAAGTGTTCTGAACGGGGATGATTGATTGACCCAAGGAAATTTCGATACGAATTTTGCATTTTTGCTAACAAAATTACGAAATTTTCGTGAGAAATATGATTGATTCGACAAAACTCTTTTATTAGTGATTCTCAAGAACGACTTTGAACACCTATAATTTCCTTCCAGTAGTTTTCAAGACGTTTGTAAAGCTTTAGTAAAGTTTCTACAAATATCATTTCTCCCCCGATTTCTGACTTTTTTCGAAAAGTTCCAAACGATTTTCAAGATTTCATAATCGAAACATCCGAAACCCTTAATTTTCATTATATCTACCATTAGGCAGAAGTCCACAGTAACAAGCATCGTGTTCCAAACTCGGATCAGGATAATTATCATTTAATTTTTGTCTGTCAGGAAATAGATGTACCAAATCTTTCACACCCTGTACCACTACATTCGATCAAACAAACGCGGAGAATTCCCAACAACTAACACAAGGAAACGTACGATATTTAACGGCGCAAAGTGAGGAACGGCGCGGTGCGTTGCGATGCGCGGGGGCGTTAGCACAAGAAGAATGCCGAATACAACAACATATATAACAAAAATCGACTTTCATAATATAATAATACTCTGTAAAAGATTACGCGACAAGACAGACATTGCAACGGGCGCGAATAAAGCAACGAAAAACATTTCTAAATATGATAAATGAATGTATATATATATATATATATATATATATATATATATATATATATATATATATATATATATATATATATATATATATATATATATATATATATGTATATATATATATATATATATATATATATATATATATATATATATATATATATATATATAGGTACCCACTATATAGAACAAGATAAGGATGCAAAATGAACTATATACCTATAAAATACAGTGGCGGCTCATATAAAAGTAACAATTCACCAAGTGTGTACTGGATGAGTTGAGTGAGGGTTTCACAATGGTTATGGAGTTTTTCGGCTACTTCTATACATATAATAAAATTGTAACAAGATCATTTCTGTACATGGAATATTTTTGGAAAATTGTACTGGTACTGTAAGTAGTTATCGATGTAGATATCAAAGCAGCGATTTTTAGAATTTTTATCTGTCTGTCTGTCTGTGCACGCAACACGCAAAAATTATTGCGCGGATTTTAATGAAATTTGGTGTGATGATAACTTATTACCTGAGTTAACATGTAAAATACTCTTTACTTCGGGAAAATGCCTCGTTCCCACGGGAAAATAGAGAAACCATTTGGTGCATGTGCACACATTAGGCAAAAACTATTGGACGGATTTTGATGAAATTTGGTGTGGTGATAGCTTATTACTTGGGTCAATATTTAAGATACCTTTTACTCCGGGAAAATGTTCCATTCCCAGGGGAAAATTGAAAAACCATTATGAGCATGTGCACCATATTACGCAAAAACTATTTGATGAAATTTGGTGTGGTGATAACTTATTACTTGGGTCAACATTTAAGATACCTTTTTCTCCGGGAAAATTCCTCATTCCCATGGAAAAATAGAAAAACCATTTTGAGCATGTGCATGCATTACACAAAAATTATTATTCTTTGCAAGTTCTGTATAATTATTACATTTAATACATATATACTTCTCATTGAGATTATAACAATGCAACGTGAACGACGTCACGGGTACGGCTAGTCTGAGATAAAATTAGGATACTTAAGTACGTTTACATATGTGTTATTTGAGTTTATGTTTCTTATAGCTTATGTTTCTTACAAAGACACATCGATTTTGAAGCTCAGTACTTCGAAACGCCATATTTCATACGATATATGTAGACTTAAAAAAAATTAATTTTCATTAATGATTTTGGGAATGTCAATACAAAATTTCTATGAGTCAAGATTCGAGGTCCTGTCGGCAAAATATTTACGCCCAATCTCTCGCAGAATGTCAGAGGTGCTCGGGAATCTGCTGTCCTGATCTCCTCGAAACTCATTAAGGGAGATTCCGGACAATTATATATCAGGAACAAGGATTCGTCTTCCAATTCGCAACTGTGCCAAAGACGGAATATTCTCTCCTCGTCCCATGATAAAAAGGTGCATTTTCAGAACTTTATGTCCAGTATCCTGCTTAAAGAAAATAATTCCTTTCTTCGTTTTAGACTGGGGCTAAGTCCTTAGGCATGTTTAGCCTCATTCTGTAATACGATATCTCCAGGACCAGCTCTGGACCTATTAAAAGTTGAGTTAAGCCCCGCTATTCGCAATCTATTTCATTTATGGCGTGGACCATTTTCTCTACTTCTAATTTCTCTCGGAATTTTCAAAAATCTGGTTCGCCAAAGCATCTCCGAAACTTACCGGCAATAGAATGTTCCTAGCAAATGCTAGTATCTAAATTTTTTGAAATTTCTTGGAACCACGAGAGTGGAACATAGTAAATTGAAATCTCTTCTTACAATCTCTTCTTCATGGACCAAAAATCTATAAAAAATGTTCCAAGTCCAGAGACTTTTTCTTCGGAACTCTATAAGAAAAACCCGATACTCTTAGTACCTAACCTACAGCACACGTTGAAATCTTTACGACAACGTTCACAACATCATCACCAGCAAGCAGACTTGGTGCTGCTACTTACCTTCGTCGCGGCGAAGACACGTTGATAATACGATTACGCTATTAGTTGGCGATGTTTTCGGTAACCATTAGTTACGGCTCAATGCTCAACGGAGCGCTACAGTACAGAAAAACTGCCTCTCGGCCCCCCACTCCCCCACGTAGCACGCTGGAGCTTTTCATCAAACATCTACTAATTCTCTTTTTACCGTCGATGTAAAGAAAGTGTTTATTCATAATAGACGCGAGTGTGTTGCATTGACTTGAATGCTTTAGAGTATAGAGTGACTTCCATTGTCTGCAATTGTTTTCCCAGTAGAGTCACGACTGGCAGCTTCGTAAGTTTCTGTGTTGTATCGCTTCTTACAGCGCAGAGGAGTTTAATACTTATTATTACTATTTTATGATTTTGTATATATTTATTTAAACAGTCGTTTTATTACTTAAAATATTAAGTAGACGGAAACAGCGTTCAACCCTTTTATGGTTGTTACGGAAAAAGTTTTCCCCCGAAAATTTTGACTTTTACACAATTTTTTTTTCACAACTTTTGCGCTTATAAGTGGTGCATATTTTACATTTTTGGTCACAAAATTTTCAGACACATTTTAGGACTATCTGAACAATTTTAGCTTCGTTTCTATCTATCCAAGTGTCATGACTTCGAAATTATTTGGGCGTTTTTGACAGTTTGGATCTTAGTCCCCTAAAGTTTGGACTTTTACACAATTTTTTTTTTAAATTTTGCGCTCAGAAGTAGATTGTTTGGGCAACAGGTCTACTATATTTTATATTTTTGGTCGCAAAATTTGCACGCACATTTTGGCACTTCTTGAATAATTTTGACTTCGTATCTAATTGTCCAAAGATCACACCAAGTGTCATAGTTTCCGAATCTTAGATGGGCCATTACGAATTTCATTGCAATCGGAGTAATGGTAGCCAAGACACTACCACGAAAATGCTATTAAAAATCGATATCTTATTTACTACGAATCCAATTTCGTTCAAATTTTGAGAGTATTTGGGCGTTAGGGTCCCCTATGAATTTCAATAAAACCAGGGAAATAATAGTTTAGCTACAGTGTGCATGGAATGGATTTCTCGTTTTTCTCTTGTTACTATAAAAACAAAAAATTTCTGCCATAGTCCCGGGCTCAGCTTTTTCCATAAGAGCTACTGTAATTTTTAATTTTAATTTTTTGCAATAATGTGACAGTTTGAAGCATCAAATAAGGTGCTTGTACACAGTCAAGCTATACAAAAAAGCTACACAATCAGTTTTTAAGTCACAACTGAGCCCTGCCGGTTGACACTGAGACACCTCTCCACCGTCCTAAGAGAAAAAAACTCATTTCTGATAAAACAAACAATGTTGGCAGTACATGCACCCACATTACATCAGTTTCCCATAGTGATTTTATTCCCATAAAATCTTACATAATTCATAACCGGCTACTATACTCATTATAGTTAAACAAATTCGTAATTAATTAGAGTATGGTTTTTGTTATGATAATGACAAAACTTTAGAATTTAATTTTCAATATACACCCATCCCTAAATCTCCTACGTGTACCCCACCACCACCCCCGCACCGTATACGCTCCTTTTCCTTTCCACAAATCGTTATAATAATTTACACAACAATCCATTATTAAAATTAAACAAACAAAATGACATGTAGAAGGACATTTTATATTTACAAACCAACCCCCACTCATCCCACCTATTGCCACGCTCCTGTCATATTAATAACTAATTGAATTGATAATGAAATTTGACACGATACTCTAATATTTAGTTTTCCTTTTTTTTTTGAAATTTTAATTTATTAAGTTTTCTTTTTTTTTACTGTTGTGTCAATACTTATACTAACGTTGGAATTTGATTATGAAGGGGTGGGGGTGGGGGGGTGGCGGGGGCGAGGAAATAACAGGGAGGGGAGGGTGAAGTAAAAACACGTGAGGATAATTCGATGATTGCAGTATTAAATTCCTGGAAATATTATCTTGGAATAATTTCTGGAACGTTCGTAGATTCATACATAATATATGTACGTACTGTATGTACAGTTGTGTACAAAACTAATCGAACACACAAACGGTAGAGCTGAGAAAAATGGTTCATAGAGTCTATTTGCGATAGAAAATGATTTTGTTGGAATATGTGGAAATGGGAATTGTATATAGAAACTATTCGAATCCAGGATTCTTGATGAGTTTAGAATCCAAATTGGTAATTTTTTAAGATTTAAGACAATGATTTAGTCAATAATACCAAAGCTTCAGTTTAGCTAAACACTAAAAATGAAGACATGAATATTTCACCTATGTCCAGATACGAATAATGTATCTGATTCATTATGAAAATGGAGTGGCTCTCAAACAGGGATCAGTAGCCTAGTGGTAAGGCGCTTGACTGTGGTTATCAAGGATCCTGGGTTCCGGTTCCAGCCAATCCAGCTCGATAATTTTTAATTAACTGATAAACAAATTCTTAGATACGCAATTGTGTTAGTGTTTTTTGACTGTTCGAATACTTTTGTGGACGACTGTACATTGTATGTACAAGTATAATACAAGTAATATTCAAGTTTTAATTATATCAGTCTATTGTTAACCTATTTTAAGTGTGTAAATGAGGTTAGGTACGTTACATTCAGAGCAATATATCTAGCTAACTATTATCGTGAAAACGTGAAATAATGAAAATTGAAGGATAGATTAGCTTCAGAAGAGTTTATCAGGAAAGAAGTGGATATATTCTAATTATCACGATATTGTTAGAGAGTATAAACGTAGCAAAAAAAAAAGTTTTTATTTTTTGCATTTTGCAGAAATTGTTAATTGATTCTCTCCGTAAGAGAAGCTTAAGTTCTTTTTTTTGTAGAAAATGAATTAATAGAAAGATATAACCTAATAATTGAAAATATCTTCAAATTTTTATAGTAGGCCAGTAGGGTATTTGATTGAAATTTTTTTTTCCGATAAATTCTATAAAAATCTGTACAATTTGGGGTCAAGTACTCTGTACCTACTAGGGTTTCGAAGAAAAAATTTCTAGAATTGTTACATGTGCGTAACGTTTACCCGTCCGTCTATTAATTATACACCCACTGTCACTGAAGAACCCTAATTTGATACGCATCCAACATGCACTTGACAAGTTTTTTTCTTAATTATAATAATTATCAGATTACATGTAGTTATAATATGTAGCTGTAAAAATAGCCGCAAGGATAATTATTAACTCTACTTGCCAAATCGGATCTAATTACTAATGGACTAATTAGCCGCCAGGTGGACATGTTTAGAACAGTATGCAGTATGTTGACGATAGAGCTTCAGGTGTTCCATGGCCTGCTTGAATATAAACATTTTTAAATCAACCATAAGTGTTATTTTAATTACGGAACTAATTAAAACCAAAAAATTCTCTGATTACAAAAATATATCCTTAGCGATTGTCAAGCAAAAAAAAAATTATTTGGCCTAACTGCACACCTTACAGAAACTAGCGAATTTTCCCAGGATTAACTTTTAACAAAATCACTTCCTATAACACAGAATGAATATTAGATGTTCTAAAACGAATTTTGCACCCATTTTTAAATTTTTGTCCAAAATGGACGGCATCCATATCAATTTTGGTCTATAAAATCATCAGTGTAGATCAGCGTTTTTCAACCTGTGGGTCACGATCCCCTAGGGGGTCGCGTAGCCTTTTTAAGGGGTCGCATTTGTTCCGGCATGAAAAAAGTTGAAAAACATTGGTGTAGCTAAATAATTCAAATATCGCTCAATATTACTTAGTCAAAAATACTCGGTTCCGATTATCGATTTCTATGTAGAGAAATAAAAACAAATTGCTGTTACAATCCCGGAAATTCAAGTCTCACTAAGCCACCCGCTGTAGCACATGCATTTTCATAATGGAAATTTACTACAATATCATTCTAGCGTAAAAATTACTCGATTAATAAAATTTCTAATATCCATTCAATATCGCTAGAGAAAAAAAAAACTGACTGAAGGATTTTCCGCCCAATCAAACAAATTCATTATAAAAACAAAAAGTTGGTAATAAATGTCCCTCCCCCCTGGAAAAAAGTATTTTAAATAATTAAAATTTACCCTGCATCCCGCACCCATTCCCGCCGTCCAAGAAGAAAAAAATGTTTTCCTAAAATATTCGTACAATTCCTTTGTTAGACAATATAGAATTTTCCGTGAAAATATATTTCACTACCGTCACAACCTAACCGCAGCATACATTCCCGCCCCCCGTACACATTCCACCCGCACCTGCACATGTGTATGTCATTCCGCCCTGAACCACGGCTTCTCTCACTCACTCACTTCATCTAAATTTCATTATTATACGTTGTTGGGTATATGTATATTTTGACTCTGACTCTGATGAGGACGAACCGAATGCTGAGAGTGAGTGGTGCGAGCCGCACAACCGTCGGTATAGTCGGTACAGACAACCGAATATGCCGAATAATATCTATGTGTGTGTTGTAGGAAACACGAAATGAACAGTAGACTGATACAGTGGTGGGTATGATGTGTATAGTAACAAACTGTAAAGCTACGACCATGTCAAAAGTGGCCTTGCGGTTACCTTTGACATCTTTCATCAAAACATTCTATGCTGCTCCCTTAGGGTCTGTCTTCATTCCTATTTATACGAAGGCGTACATGTATCACTACTACACGAATATATGTACATATAACGTAGAGATGATTCAAAAGTAAGTGAAAAAATTCACCAAGAACGTGTTAGACACGTATGAGGTCAGGGTTCTGCACTAGGATAACTTTTAAGAAAACATATAAGACATTTAAATAAACTTGTTACCAGTTTTGTTATAAAAAATAGATAAATACTAACAGCTTTGTATAGGCAACTTACACATTCTTGTCAAGTGCCCCAATACCTACTGTATGAAAATGGTATTTTACAATATAAGTTCGGTAAGTTGCTTTTACTGATCGAGGGTCGAGTTTTTGCAATTTTCGAGATCAGTAAAGGCACTTAACTCATCGTGTATTGTATAATATCTTTTGCACGACCGATTTAAAATAATTAAAGAATCAAAATATATTAAATAAAAAATAAAATTCGGATAATATAGGTGAAATTTATATTTCCATGTTATCACATAGAATACCATGAATAAATATTATAAATATTTATAGCAACTTATAATACGAATCTTTGTAGTGACAATTGACA
The DNA here is from genome assembly GCA_035578155.1 of Brachynemurus nebulosus. Classification (NCBI taxonomy): domain Eukaryota; kingdom Metazoa; phylum Arthropoda; class Insecta; order Neuroptera; family Myrmeleontidae; genus Brachynemurus; species Brachynemurus nebulosus. The sequence goes on along the minus strand of JAPWDM010000009.1, from coordinate 8,018,852 downwards.
ACTATATTTGTAAATAAAAAATTAATGTCAATATTTAATTGGCGTGAATATTTTTTTGAATTTTCTATTAAAAAAAAATTGGGGAAAATAGTTTGTTCAACTATAATATTAGTGAGAATAATGAAATTGATGAAGCATTTTAATATTAGCTGCAAAAATGAAATTTTAAAATGAAAGGAAGATTATGAAAACCACAGAAAATTTTAATGATTGAACCAACCTTTTGAAATGTCAATAAAATATGAAGACTAATGCCAACAATAATAATAATAATGTGCAAACTAGTGAAAATTTTCATATTAATCGATTTATTTTCCTAATTGTTCAAACTGTACTTTTAATTTCAATATAAATAAATAATTACAATCATTTTTGAGCTAGTTTTTACTTACCACACTCCTATTCACTTACCACGCATCTATTTCACTTACCGCACTGTTATTTTTTGGTTTCCATGGATATAAACAAACGTTCGGGAAATGTAACTTACCAGCATTGTCAACAGTATCGGTAAATGCATGAAAATACACGATCGTGCAAAAAAGAGTAAAAAGGTCGAGTATACATGGTTATTTGGGCGCGAATTGTTTGCCCTTTTTACTATATAGGTATTTTGAGATCTGCCAAATTAGACGAATTTCATGAAACTGAAAGGATTCCAAAATTTCTTCTTCACAACCCTAATAACACTTAAATAACAAATATTCGAAAACAAACAATTTTTCACCAAAAACAAAACTGATAATAAAAAAATGGAGATACAAAAATTGTTTGGTCCGCAAACGGAAACATGTATAAAAATTTCCCAAGAACGTTTTGGGCACTCATTAAGTCTGAGTTCTGCAGTAGAATAACCTTCAGGAAAAAATATAAGATATTTAAGTATACTTATTACAGTTTGTTATAAAAAATAGATAAATACTAGCTGTTTCGTATAGGCAATTTACACATTCTTGTCAAGTGCCCCAATACCAATTGTATGAAAAAAGGGTAAAAGAGTACGGTTTACGGTTATTTTAGTTACGGTTATTTCTTTAGAGATTTAAGATTATGTTTTTGGCGGATATTTTCTCTGCTTTCATTTCACAACATTCAGTTATTTTTTTTAAATTTTTGAACTGAAAGTTGCCAACACAAATTTTTTCAAATCTTTTGAATCTACCGTTGAAATATTTCACAAACAAAGCTTAAAAATAAAAGATCAACTTCATTTTTTGAGCCATTTCTAAAGAAACTTCCAAAAATTAAAAAAAAATTTTTTCGTTGTATACCTGATCTGGCAAAATTAGGCAAATGTCATAAAATACTGAGATCTGGCAAAATTAGGCAAATGTCATAAAATTATAAAAATTCCAAAATTTTTTTCTTCAGAACCTCAATAACACTTAAATAACATAGGCTAATTCTAAAACTAATAAATTTATCAACAATTTTCACCAAACACAAAATTGATAATAAAACAATGGATAGAGAAAAATTTTTTGGTCCGCAATGGGAACAAAAGGGCCCTATTATTTTCATTAAATTGTATTCATTTATAAAAGACGAAAATACCATCGACTATACAACACATAAACACACATTACTGCAGTCCCTTTAAATAACATTTTATTGTTGGCAAGGACTTGTCTCTCAAAACATCACAACACAACGCATAGATTTACGTAAAGAATTTACCCAGTGTGAGACTGTAAACATTATAAGTACAATGATGTACCGAAACGTACATATATTGGGTGTCCACACTACAAAAAAAATGTATTGAAATATAAACTATAATACTATAACAAAATCTGATGTAATGGTTGTCAGGTGGAACAAAAACTAGATGGGTTGGAATAAATATTTCTGTTTTAGTTTCTTTCATAAAATAATAATTGTATCATAATCTCTGAAGATGGCTTGAAGGCCGAAACCTGTCAGATTTAACAAATATTTTTTGACTTTTTTGATAGTTTTTTATTATTTTGACATGTATATCCTTATTATTTTTCGATCTACATTTTGATTTGTTTTGCAGGAAGTCGATTCCTTTTAATTATATTTGTTCAAACTATTTGATTTATATACAATATTCTTGATGTCATATTATTTCAAATTTACTACTCCTAAAATTTAAAAAGAAATCTGTGGAAACCATCCACAACTCACCCCTGTAGCCCGATGGAGATTATGGTATGATAAACCTCTATGTTCCATCTACGAATAAGGTTTCGGTTTGGAACTGCAGGGGTTGGGTCTGAAGATATGGGTGTCAAAAAATGGAAATCGCACCAATGGACTTCTTACGAGAGAGAAGTCGATGAAGTAGCTAAGAATCGAGTGATAAAGTGGCTAAGACTGACCGGAATATTACCAGAACGTTGTAGAATGTTCTAGCAGGGTGGCAATTGAAAATCAATTTCAAAATTCCCTGACTTTGCCTAGACTTCTCTCTCATTGAACAAAATTTTAGGGCTTACAGAAAAAAATATTGTTTAAATGTACATTACATTTTTTTTAATAATTTCTAAAACTAAAGTTTCTATCAGAATTTAAAAGTACTATCAAGAACTGCGTGAAGTTTTTGCGACTATGATTTACTGAGTCAATCTATTTCCAGATTTTTGTTTAATTAAAAAATTTTATTTATGTAAATCAATAAAATATCAATAACTCTTGAAATTCCCTAAGATTGAAATTCCCGGATTTTTGCTTGACTGTTCCAGAAATTCGAAACTCCCTGACTTTTCCAGGTTCTCCAGGTCGATCGCCACCCTGTCCAAAATGCTATAAAATCTTCCAGAGGGAAACTTTAGCGGGTGTGACAATTTTAGCGGGAATAAGTGAAAAAAACGCATTTATAACCATCGGTAAAAATAGGAATCTCGCGAAAAATTGGAGACAATATTCCAGTGTACCCGCAGAATAAATTCAAGAATGAATTTTCTGAAGGTATTTGCTTCTGACAGTATCTCTCAAAAATTTTGAAGTGGAGGTTACTTTCGCGAGAGAAAAACGTTTGGGGATAGCACGAAAGCAGTAATACTGTTAAAAGTTTTCACTTAAATCGCATGACTTCCACATACTTACTTACAAATTTTTTTCATTTTTTATACGAAAACAAACAAAAATGTACCACTTGTAAGTAAACCACGAGAAAAATAGGTCAATAAAAAGTTATCTAACATCTCCAAAGATAAATTTACAATCAGTATATGTAAGTTTACACAGCAGCGACGTAGTATTACAGATAAAATCAATAAACTCTGTTTATCTTTCAAATATTTATTTGTCCAGTGTTGTACGACGAACAGGCGGGCATACCAGATTCTTTCCCACTTCTCTCAATACGTTCACAATACACACAAGTTAGATTTAAATTTTCGGTTTGTTCGGTCCGTTCCTTCGCCAATATCGTTGTTTGATCATGTGAATTATTCCAACTGTGCTATTATACAAAAGAGGTATTACGTACATTACAAAAGAGGTACCTCTCTTATAAGTGTACCTCCTAAAGTAATAGTCTGTTGTAGCGTCTTCGTCCGGGGTCCAACCATTCAACCGTGATGTTATGAGATTCCGACCTTTCTTAACAATATTTATTTGTTACAAGAAAATCTGTTTTCAATCCAATATTTTCTCGCACTATATACAATAGGGATATGTACGCCTACAGTGTGTTACAGAAACGGTCATAGCATCAAAATATGTAAGATGGAACGTTTCGTTCAAGTAAATGTTTAAGGGAGCAGTCGGTTACCATTTAATTACTTCCTGCTAGGCGCGCAACGAATATTCAGCCATTTTTAGGGAATTTCCAGAATGGAATTCCACTATTATGGCACGGCTTGAGCCCGGGACTATGGCAGAAATTTGTTTTGAGGTCCCTAGAAACCGAAAATAATATTCACTAAAATTTCCGCACGATCACTCTCGAATGTCTTACTCTTACAAAATTTGGTGAAAATGTTGAAAGTCCCAAACCCTTGGACAAATTCGTTAGCCAGACATGTCCGATGCCCGGAACATGGTTTTTTGGGCATTTTTCGTGATAAAAATTAGTTTTTTGCCACAATTTCCACTTATTCAAAAATTTTCTATGTTAGAAATTCGCTATGTTATGCAGGATGCTGCGACAGGGGTATTTTAATATTCGGACGAATATCGAATAGTGTGAGGATGTAAACCTGCGAATTATGAGAACTGATAAGCGATGGTGTAACCGTAAACAGTGTAGATACTGACTGGTAATGCATACATACTACATTATTAACAATAATATATGAATAAATTGTGTATGTACAGCTATATATAGCTACATAGTCATGATATGCGTGCTGTTTACTGTTTGAATTTGAAAGAGTTGAAAGAATAATTGAAAAATATGTATTTTAGAAGCTGCCAAGTCCGGTTTAGGATGAATTCTGTGCGGTACTGTACTTGGGTAACAATTTTCAATATATTTTTGTTATGACGTAATACTTGTATCCATTTTTTTTGCCGGTTTTATTTAGGTTAAGAATATTTACTAAAATTGAAAAATATATAAATTGATAAAATGTAGGAAAAGTACACACAGTGAAAATAAGGTTTTTTGTTGCTGCTATAATAGTTTCCCATTTTTTTGTTTAATTTTGCATCCTTGCTTCCTATATACGTTCTCACTATCATGTTCTCTTTTTCAACGTTATTGTACATATTACGTAATACATAGGTTCGACAAAATTTTTTTTTTCTTAAACAAACAACACATTCGCCGAAATTGCATATGAAAATTTCTTCGGGAAATGTTTAAACAGGAATAAATATCAAATTTGATATTGATCTTATATTTGATAGCACAACTTTAATTGTCCCTAATTTTGCCACATTAAAACGATTAGAATATTTAAATGCGCAATCGAGTATAGATTTTCCATTACGGCGAAAATTGACTGTCTCATCTTAAATAATTAATTTCAAAAATATTACAAAATCCCTAAAATAGGTTTTCCCTCGTAATAATATCATAAATTTTAATAAACACAGCGATATCGAATAGTTTCGGGGTTAGTTTCAATAATGATTTAAGTGGCAATTTACGGGGCCGAAGAAGATGTAGATACCGAACCCAAAAAATTTTTCTTCTAAGCCTAATAATTAAATGAACTTTAAATGTTTAATTTATCGGAAAACGATTCGCCAATAAATAATTGGGTTATTGAACTCAGTGAATATTCAAAATTCATTAGTTTGGTATAGATATATAATTTTGGTTTTATTTACCCCCGATAATAAATCAACAAATATTTAACCCTTCTAATTAATTCGACCTTAATACTTGTATGCAATTAAATTTGATAAAATAACACTTATCGGTTAAATAATAGTGTTGTATGACTAGTGGCGGCGCACAGCGGTGAATAATTGCATTAATGGTGTATTTTTATTTTTCAGTTGTCTATTTAATCATTACTTTGAAATGACAAAAAAGAATTTAAAAAAAAACTTTCTCCAACTTGAAAAATCAATTTTAAGTTTTTTATAACCAAAAACAAATTGTTTAACCAATTTCAAAAATCGTGTGTCTCAGCCTAGACAATCTACCTAAGAAGCCACAGGTAAAATTTCAAGTTAATCGGTTGAGAATTTCAGGAGTTATCTGACCCAACGTTTTAGAAAATGTAGTTTTAAGAAAAACGCACTAAAAGTTTCAAATCAAGATTCCAAACGCAATATTTTAAAAGTCGTTCGAAAAATCTGGTTTAAGACGATTTTAAAAATATGTCCGCAGTAACTGGTGACGACTGAATTTCCCTAGTGGACATATACGGAACCAACATACAACAGATAATTTCTGACAGCTGAGAACACTCAATAGTGTGAAAATTGTTTGCCATACGCTAGTTCCGCGACTCACCGCTAGGGGATCTAATCATTGCCGACACTAACTATAATTTTTCAAATTTTTTCTCTGTCTGTAAGTCTTATACCTACAGAATTAATTACAAAGACGACCAACAGATTTACATAATATACTTCTGAGGAGACATACTTTGAACCTAATTATCTCGAGAACTAGAACTCGTAGGACCGAATCCTTTGAACCACCTACTAAACAGACCATACCGGACAACATACTTCAATTTCAACAAAATTGAAAATTTTGATGGTTGTCCCCGAAAAATTTGTTCGAACCTGTACCCTCCTATTATTTTATTCATGTAAAAAAAATTACTGTTCACATTTTATTTACTCTAACCTAATTTACCAGTGAGTGAGGTACCTCTACCCCACCTACGTGTTAGTGTGCAATCTCTTTTATTTGTAAAATTTATTTTATTATAAATCAGATAAAAACTTTTTCACTACCCCCTCACCACTTAGACGAGCGACAGAACAAACTCGTAAAAAATAATTTTCTTTTAAAATTTTCAACATTTATGTAAATAACATCTTATCATCGGGACAATGAGTGAGTGTCGGTATGTTAGGTATCTACTAGAGGGGGGAGTGGCTATAATTTAAACACCTAGAGAGAGATGAACGGCGAAAGGGGGGCAAACACGGTGATGATAATGATACAGCAACCGTTTATTTGCATCAGTGTTTGATAATTGCCTTGTAAATTGTAATTTTACTTTTTAAATCAAATTAAACATTATTTTTAATTACACTGTACATAAATAACAAAAGAAAGAGAAAGGGAGAGAGAGAGGGAAAATAATTGTTGAATAGGAAATTAACAAATACAAAGGATATTTAAATTTAGGTGCTGAAAAAAAAAATGTTGATTTTTGGAAAAATGTTTCTGAGTATTTCAAGACTGCCAATAATAATTCATGTTAATAATTATGTGTTGATTTTGTAATATGTCCAGTTGACTAGAACAAAAAACAATTTCTTCAATTTAATTAAAATTGTAAACGATTTCGAGAATCATAAGTTTAAAGGGTCGCATACCCTAATAAATTTGGAAAAATCAATTTTTCAAGCAATGTCTTTTTCAACCGTCACAGAAAGGTCAGTAAATTAAAACATTTTCAGTACTTTGTATCCTGTAATACTTTGTTATTGTGTTTATTTTTATTGCTTTTTAGTATTAAAAATGTGTATTTACTTAAAAAAAAATAATTTTTAAATATTGTTGAGCCTTGGTACTTCGAAGCCACGCTGCGGAAACGTGCAGCCTTAGAATCTTAATTTCTACATAATTATAGTCTAATTCTCTTGGGTTTTTTAAGAAACAGTTACTAAAGAGAAATCTGAAGCCATTATTATAATCGATACTTTTCGAAGGACGATTGCGACCAAGTTAAGGAACCAACTGAAATAATATTTTTTGAAGGAAAACTTCAAAAAGTTGCTTCTTGAGAAGATTATATAAACTATACCAAATTATAAAATTTCGCGATTCACAGCGGTATGTAGCCCCTTAAAAAGACAAACTATTTTTACTCAGTGAAACAAAAAATTATTAGACAATAATTTAAAAAAAAAAAATGTTTGAATTAAATTAAAATTTTGATTATTTATTTCTTTTGATGTAGGTAGGTGACGAAGACACTCGAAACGTACTCAAAACAATTTGAGTGTCTGGCGTTTAATTTTAAATTATTTGTCTACGATCTTGAACTGAACTAACTGGCCAGCCACTTACATTTCGTCGTAATACAAACTGATTTATAATATTATCAAAAGCAAACAAGCCACTGTGCTCACATGTTAGTTGTTTTATTATTAAGATTTTGTTGGCATTTTGTCAACACTCTGAGGCGAGGTATTCTATGCGGACATAAATCTTTTTGAAATGCAGTAAATATCTATTATCCGTTAGTGTGGAAAAACTCCTTTCAAAAGCTTCAAAACATTTCGACTAATTAAACGGAATCAAACGCGACATAGCTATATGATTACATTAATTATATTATCGTCGCCAAGAAATACTAAAAATTACAGAACCGGACAATAATAATCGGTAAAGAATTAAAAGGAGATTCACTAAAAAAAAAAGGAACCGATTTTTTTTCTTCACAATTATGTTCCCCAAGGTGTTAGAAATATTCTCCTAAAATTTAATTTAGAAAAAAATGAAAAATCACAGAGTTATGGGTATTTTAGGGCACGCAAATTTTAATGCTACTTTCTCGAAAGTACGTTTTTCGACATGGTTTCTCATGTATCTCAAAAAGTATTTGAAATATCGACATAAATCGAGGTGCATATTATTCCTCGATGCCGTCATTTTGGCAGGAACTATAGGATCTTTTGGTTCCGTAATATAGTTTCAAAATGGCGGCTGTTTATAGTCGAGAAAAAGTGGTGATTTTTGAAAATTTATTTTCAAAATGTGATTTCTCGCTGGTTTTTGATTTTTTTTTTCTTAAATCCTAGTTAGTGTCATAACTGTATATGTATATTTTCAAAAAATTCTTAATTTTTTGATTTTAGTTCATTGGGGATTTCAGAACGCGAAGAACCATCAAGGTGGAAAAATCTCGCAGTGTCGACTTCAAAGCCATTTACACCAGGCTTAATTTCGAATTTTTAAAAAAAAATTTTTTTGTAATCTCAAGACATGTAGAACCAAGGTTGTATTTTTAATTTTTTAATAAAATATTTATTTGTATAAAAAAATAATAAAAAAGTCGATTTTTGATGTTTTTTTTGGCGAATATTTAAAAAAAAAATGTATAAAAAAATTTTTGGATTAAGCGAAAATTTAAGATGGGTGAATTGGTCGACATGATTTCAACCCTTCCGTTCTGATCCAAAAAGTTTTGAATTTTTTTTTTTAAATAGTAAAAACAACACTCACTCAAACTTTCTAAAATTCAAACCAAAAAGAAACATTTATTGAAGACTTATACCAAATTTGAAGGCAATCGGTTGGATCGAATCCGAGACTCTATATCGAACCAGATCGAAAAAAGTAGTTTCGAAATAAATACAAACACCTGAAAGATTTACTTTGTGAAAATCCATACTAAAATATAAACACTTATTTGCTTTGTGACTTTTCACTAAAAAGCACAAAATTATCAAAAACCGACGATTTTTGGTTTTTGAACCATCATCAGGTGAAATTCAATCTTATTACATGAATGAATAACATTCTTCTAAACATAGTTCAAAAATTCGTCTGTCTACACTGCTTAAAAACTGAATTTAACCTGAAAACTGAACTGATCTAACTGATTCAAATTCTTCTAATTGATTGCCTCATTTAAATAGCTAGGGGAATTTTAAAATTTCCTTCTGATGAGGGTATCAAGTTCAAAACTAGAGTAGCACCTTCAGAGCAAAATTGTTCCCCAGCTAAATCAGCGATACGAAAAGTTAAAAGTCATGACTTCCTGAAAAGATTTGCTCGTGAAAAGAAATATAATAAAATAAATCTTGCTCCTGAAAAGAAATATAATAAAGAAACTCAATTATTGTAAAAATGTCTATATATACTTTTAATCAAATAACTTTTTAAAACTAATCATAAGTCATAAAATTAATTATCCCCCAGCCATTCAGTACAGGGGCGCAATCACTTGGATGGAACGGGGGGGGGGGCACAAAGCAACAAACAAAAATATGGACATTTATCATCAATAATATGTATTAAAATAATAATATGTTATTTGGGCGCATATTGTGTGTACAGAGAGACGCACAAACAATTTTATTCGTTGTGAAATCTAAGAAAATAATAAATTGAACCTGTGCCGTTGACAGGTTAATCAAACACAACCGGGTTGCAGGTTCACTTACAGCAAACAGCCAGTGTAGTGCCTCAGAGCAAGCAGCTCGCACTTCGCACCCTTTTAATTTCTGTCAAAACATCGCAAGATAAATTATAACCACTTACAATTACTTTATCGTTAGGTACTCAACAACTTACGGTAGGGGTTGGTGGAGCGAGAGGAGGGGGGGGGAGGTAGGAGGAGGAGTGCAAAAAGGTATGACAGATATACATATATACAAATGTATTGTTATTACCGCCAATATCCGAATTTTGTCAATGAAGATAATGAAAATGCAAATTTTGACGTAAAAAAATCAAATTTTTATAAACCTAATTTTGGATGAAAAATATTTTTGTAGTAAAACTAAGGTAATACTTGTGACTTTCCCAACTAGTCTTGAATTTCCGCTTGGTCCAACATGCCTAATTGTGGTAAGATTTATAATTCGGCCGACCGTTTTAATTACGGTTTTTGCAAGTACTGAAAGTTTTTAGTAACCTTGGTGACGTCATCAAACCAAAAAAATTCCTTTTTCCTCAAATCAAGCTTAATGAAAGTGGCTTGAATTAAAGTGATTGATTAAATGAGAGTAGCTTGAGTGTAAACTTTTCATTTTTGTTACCAAAAAAGCGCAATTTCTTCTAGAAATACGACTAATTCAACAGGACTCGTTTTCCTGGCGGTCCTACAAGCCTAAATTTGTTAAAAACGGAAAGAATCATCTCGGAAACTTTTAATTCGCTCCCAATTTCATTATTTGGTCATTTTACTTACGATTTTTAAGACACTGAAAATTTTTATTAACCTTGGTGACGTCATTAAACCAAAAAATTTCTTTTTCCTCAAATCAAGCCTTAACGAAAGTGATATGAATTAAAGTGATTAATTGAATCTGAGTAATTTGAGTGTAAATTTTTCATTTTTGCTACCTAAATGACGAAACTCCTCTTAGAAACACGAGTAATTCAACAGAACTCGCTTTGCTGGAGGCCTTACATTTTTAATTTTGATAAAAATGAAAAGAATGACTTCGAAATTGCTTCCAATTTTTACACTCTATCCTTTTATTTACAGTTTCTAAAAGATACAAAATGATGAAGTATAGCTAAATATAAAAATATATACATATAATAAAACTGTAACGAGACCATCTCTGTACATGGAATATTTTTTTAAAAATTGTACTGGTACTGTAAATAGTTACCGATGTAGAATTTCAATACAGCAATTTTTAAAAATTTTCAAAAACTATTGGACGGATTTTAATGAAATTCGGTGTGGTGACAATTTATTACTTGAGTCAAGATTTAAGATACTTTTTGCCCGGGGAAAATGTCTCATTTCCACGGGAAAATATAAAAAAACCCCTTTGAACATGTGCATGCAAGCATTACGCAAGTTCTGTATAATTATTACACTTATATACATATACTTCTCAATGAGTTTATAACAATACGTTGCGCGAACGATGTCGCGAGTACAGCTAGTTTCTTAAGATTTTAATTATTATTAGCCCCCCCAAAAAATTAACACACAATCCCATTTATAATTCAAACGACCTACTTAACAAAAATAAAACTACATCTCCGTGAAAAAAAAAGATAACACAATGAGTAGGAAAAAAAAATGAGCAGAAAAAAAATAAGTAAAAAAAAATACTCATGAAGATTATATTCTTACTAATGTACACCGAGAAAAATTAATTATTAAATTAAGTCAGCGTAAGACAGGAATACTATACTCTAATAAATAATGCTGTTGTATGTATACGTACGTGTTAACGAAAGACTCTCGTAGCACTACTTACTACCCGCTCCCCCCCCCCCACTCACCCGCATACCGCGCTGCTCAAAACGGGAGTGAATAACTCAATTTATTATACCAATTATTATTCCATGTACATTACTTGCAATAAATACTTCAACTTATTCAAATGCACACACAAATTACAATACGCATATATAATATAGTACGTTAAAAATATTCAACAATTGCAATGACGTAATGTCTGTTATACTCATCCTAACTGAAGTGAAAAAAAAAATTCGCCCAAAAACTGCCATTGAGTCAGTCAGTGAGTAATATTTGCAAATATCAAAAGTAATATTGCAAATTGAATATACCCCTGTCGCAGCATCCTACATAACATAGCGAATTTCTGTTTATAAAAATTAGTTTTTGTCGGAAACTAGTTGACATAGAAAAAATACATTTAAAGACATTTTTGTAATTTGTCATGTAATTTTTTCTTCACTTTTAAATGGTGTAAAAAAATTTCGCAAAAATTTTTGAATAAGTGGAAATTTTGGCAAAAAACTAATTTTTTGCAAGAACAAAAACCATGTTCCTGGCATCCGACGTGTCTGGCTGACGAACTCATCCAAGGGTTTGGGACTTCCAATGTTCTCACCAAGTTTCGTACAAATTGGATACTTCGTTCGAGAGTTATCGCATATATATATATATATATATATATATATATATATATATATATATATATATATATATATATATATATATATATATAAATTTTCAGTTTCTAGGGACCTCAAAAGAAATTTTTGCCATAGTCCCGGGGGCTCAGGTCGCGTCATGACCATGACAGTGGCTGTAATAGCTGAATTCCATTCTGGAAATTCGCTAAACGGAATTACTCAAGTATAAATTTTTTAGTGTATGGTTCCGAACCGATGTCCATGCTGTCCCCTGAGTCATTTTCATTTACGTCTCATTTCGATATACATAAATGTATTGATACCGACTATTCGTGCCCACTCACAATATTGAGTCACAAATTAGAGAGAAAAAGAGTGGATAAGGTCGATTTTTGGCATATGGTTATTAAAAAGAAAAAAATAAGGTAAGCGTCTTCACTATACCTACGTAGAAAACATTGGATTATAGATATGTTTTGTAGTTCAGTAGACACACATAGAGACAACAACGAACGTTACCTATTTATTAAGGCAAAAAAATTCCTCAAATTCAATATTCGAAATTTCATCAAAATTTAGAATAAGCCACTTTTCATTCTTGTTGCGTGACTTGCCTTCTCGTGTATTTTGTAGCGCCATGTCATACATATGGTTGAAAATTAGCCTATTCTAAATTATGATGGGGTTCGGAATACGAAATTCCAGAAATTTCTATTTGAAACTTTTTTTAAACTTCTTTTTGTGTGTTCTTAAACAGAACACACAAAAAATAAATACTTTAAGTAAATTAAAAATCACAAAAATTACGGCCGAATCGGCCGGGATTCGAACCCAGGATCTCCTAGTAACCAGGTGTGCTACCCATTACACCATCGATCCTTTGCTCGACAAACGTCCGATACAGACAACATTCAATCACCTATGTGTATGTACTCTCTATAATGCAAGAAGCAGTTACAACTTTTCAGTTTCTGTAAGAATATACTGTAAGAATTAACTTGACGATTGGCCAAAAATTGACCTTATCATCTTATGTGACGTTCTATCCATAACCGTCTGTTTAAATTTCTCAGCCTTCATAATCTTTATATAGCCATATTTTATATTATAAGCAATATTATTTCGATATATAATTCAATATTGTTTATTAGGCGTATAAAAACATGCATATGCGTCGTTTATGTTTATTGTGGGGGGTCAAATGGTAATAAAACTATTACCATTTTATTATTCATAGGGGCCCAAACACTAAATTAAAGTGATCATTGTGGTATGTAATAAAATTAATAAAATAAAGTGGAGCCTATACACCATGTGAGTTTTTTGAGAGTTGCCATTTTTATTACAACCAAATTTGTATGATAGAAATATTAGGTACTGGAAAAGGTTCTTTTCTTGGATGTAATGGAAATGTAACCAAGAAAAACGCTATCGGTTGAAGTAGCCTCAAGTACATATGTATATTTTTACCGCCTAACTGATAAAGAAAAATTAAAAAATTGAACTTGGGTAAAAAAATTTTTGCATTAAATTAGTTTTATCGAAAAATTAATATATAGTCCCATTTAAAAATCTACAAGTTTGTATAATAGCTCGAAAATCATAAGAGCTATAAAGCCCCTGACTATAGCAATCGGTTGCCCCCGTCGATATCTACAACTCTTATTTAAACCAATTTTCGATTAAATCAACGGTTTGGCTGTAATAAAAATGGCAACTCTCAAAAAACTCACACAGTATATTATTTGAAGATCAGCCACGAATATGACGTGTAAAATTTTTTAATAATACCCGGTCTAAAATGTGTACAGTCGGAGCTGAAATTTAAAAACAACTACAATTCGATTTTAAAAAATTGGTCAAGTGAAAGACGTATTGGCGTAAATAGTGTTCCATACAATAAATTGTCTCTTCGGATTCGTTTGAGTCTCTCATGAAAAATGTCAAAAAAGAAAATGTATGTTGGATTTGTGCTCCAGTAATCTGTTCCCTCCAAAAATAACCCCCAGAATCACAAAGTTCAACTTTGTATACTTCACATCTAGTATAAGTAATTGGATCACTACAATTTAGGGATGTGAAAAAATAATCGATTTTTATTTTAATCGATTATTTTTTTGTTAAATTCGATTTTTAATAATCGATTCTTTAAATAATAACAATCGATTTTTGATAAATCGATTATATAAATTACACTCTATTAATTCCTTATTATTTAAGTTGAAAGCTGAAAGAAAAACTTGATTTGTTTTTTAGTTTTAAAACCAGAAATTTGTCATTTTGATTATTTTTGACACTTATGCAATTTTTCGAGTAATTAAAAAAAAATCGAATTTTTCGCAAAAATCGATTATTTCTTCTAAAATCGATTTTTTTGCAAATCTATTTAGGGCGATTTTCGCGTAACGCACGGGACATTTTTGCAACAAAAACCTTTTTTCATAAAAAATGCAATTAATAATAAACAAAACAAAATGTTTATAATACGAAGAAAATGAATTAAAATTTTTTGACCATTTTCTAAATTTTATCTGCAGTCCAGTACTCAAGATATAAGGCAAGTTTATGTCTTATATTTGGAGTACTTCATTTCAGATATAAATTAAAATATGCTCAAAAAATTTTGATCCAGTTGCCCCATGTTATAAACTTTTTGTTTTGTTTGTTATTAATTTTATTTTTTTTTTAAAAATATTTTTGTTGCAAAAATGTCCCGTGCGTCACACGAGAATCGCCCTTTATATTAAAAAGAGAAAAATCGATTATTTAGTAATTACAATCTGCGCTAAATTTAAATTTTTTACGTCGAATTTTTGACATAATTCCAAAAAGTGTTGCGTTTTTTGTTGATTTTGGTACGGAACACTAAACATAGATTTTGTAAAACGTTAAAGGTCATTAATTTTGTAAACAATAAATAATAAAATTTTTGCTGAACACGGTGGCATCACGAGTTTTGTATCCCACCACCATAACTATGGTGGTCTCTAGCAATTGGATAATCGAAAAATATCATACAATGATTTATGTTAAAATTCGATACAAAATTGAAAATTTTAATCGAAACAAAATCATCAGATCATGGACACTAGGAGGACACTATATATAAATATATTATTTACTAATACAATGTTGAATTTCATATATCTGGTTGCACTATGGGATATAACATACCTATATATAGTAAACATAATTCCGGTTAATTTTAATCTTTCATATACACATATCCACATATAGACACAATAATTAATGTTTGTATGTACACATAAACCTCTGTTTACCCGGTTATAGTACCTTACCATTCACTATTCTATTCGTAAATGCACCATTATGTATAGTGCATTTCGGTTATACACATTGTAATAATAATATTGGTAACATTGTATATGTATGGGTAATTCTCTGATAATGGGAACCATTCGGAAAACTTTTTTTTATAATCGATAAGTATTGTACGTGATTGTGCTAGGTTACAAAATATAAAACACTTCAATCAGTAGGGCTTCCAGTATACGGAAATTTACTGGTTAAATCCAATAGAATAGTTAACACGAGCCATTTTTGATTAATATTTATAAACCGATTTAAACATTTGAAATACTGCCAAACTATGAAAAAATCATTCTCCCCAATGTAATTCCCAGTCACCCCTGAAAAGCTAGATAGTTCTTGAAGAAATTATCAACAATTGCCATGTTAATTGTTCCCCTATTTTCGTAACATTCTGAAAATAGCAGATATTTTATACAGTTTTTCTTTTAAATACGGTAAAAATAATTTAAAAATGATAATAAAAAAATTGAACTGGCAGCCATTACAGTTTTTTGAATTGACAATTTTTGACAACAAATTTTTCAAAAATATAAAATTTTCTAAATTTACGCTAATAGGTACGGTTGGATATTATATTTCAGAAGGTAAAAATTACATTAATGTAAAATGTTGTAGAAATAAATCGTCCTTGGTTTCTATTCACAGTATTTGAGTAGGACTATCAATTTGTGAACCATTTCAAAAATGGCGACTGAAATTCTGAATTACAAAATTAAGTCACTTGTAAACTATTGAATCTAGACTAGTGAATTTCAGTATGTTACTTACTTATTAATAAAACTATTAACTGATATTATTTTTGTCTTTGGTGTTGCAATTAATCTGAAAAAAATCGAAAAAAATTAACTTCAATACGTTTATACATGGATCATTTCGCCCCGATCTATTCTGATTTCTAATCCAACACAACTACACAACTCTAATTCTAGATTACAAAAATAAACGAATCACCAAAATTTAAAACTATGCATTTCTCCTATGAGTGATTCCCATTATCAAAGAATTACCCATATATGCGCGCATTCAATGATCATTGTACCTACATACATGTTTGTAATGAACTATGTAGTGTTGTCCTAGTTGACAAGAGACGATGCGACGCGGGAAACTCCGTCCAATCCGAACCAACGAACATAAATCAAAATAACAATTTAAATTATAATGTGGCGGAAACAGCTTGATCATTTGATTCAACAATAAATAACAAAATACGGCCGCTCGGCTCGACTCCAGCTCCAGCTCCGGCTCCGGCTCGCACAACAAAACAAATGAATTTCGTTGAAAAACAAAAAAACATTGTATAGTATGCTTATGTGTATGTACCACTCACTGGTGACTGACGATTGTCATTTGCTTGCTGTTGTTTCGTCGACTTTTGTTTTAGAATTATTTTTTCGTAGATGCTAGGCATAGGATAGACAGTGATAGCAATATACTGAGTGTCCCGTTCGGATGTATACATACGATTTACATGTGAATTTATAACATTGGATTATTCCTATTCCTTGTAAGTTATGTTACAAGAGTGCTTTAAAAAATTTAAGGGAAGTTTTACTTGAGATTTGATCAAAAAATCGATTTTTTTTGGCGAAATTGATAGCAAATTATGTGTAGAATATGTTCCCAAAGTGATTTTGCTGAGAATAATTTAAAAAACGATTTTTGCACATTAACCGAACCCAGCTTTCTATAAAAAAGAACTCAAAAAACGTAGTTCACGCAATAATGAGTATTAAATATAAAATTTAAATATAAAAGTACGTTTCATTATATATATTTTATAATATCTCGGAACTACATTTTTGGAACTGGTTGACACGATAACTCAAAAACTATTCGATGGATCCTTTTTTTAAATTTTTTATTTTATAGATAATTCAATTCTCCGGCACCTCTACCTAAGTTCGATACACTTTCAATATTTTTTTTATTTTTAAATTTATATTAAAGAGCGAAAAATAAGACAAAAATCGTAATCAAAAGTTCAAACATCCGCCATTTTTTTTCTTTCAGCAATTTATTGATATTATAGGTAGAGGTGCCGGTACTCTTCACATACTTTATAAATCTTTTTTGTTTTTGGATTTCGGTGGTTTATTACCGGCGCTATGATGTCAACCAACATGGCATCGGATTTTCGGATCGTCACACTGCACTATCTATAAAATGGACAATTTTTTATATTTTTCCTTGAAAATTTTCTTTTGTATAGTCTAATACCTAATAAATATGTGTACAAAACTTGAAATTGATGTTTACTTCCGTTCTTGAGAAAAAAATTCCAGAAAAATACTGTAATTTTTAAGGACTCTCAAGTAAAACCACTTAATATTGTAACTACTGTTACCATCGCTTTTTACAACAATAGTACAGTAAAATAAAGAAATGAATGTCCCAATTTTCAAGCAATTCATATTTTCACATAAAAATTTGTCTAATTTTTTGTAAATTCAAAAGGCATCTTTTTATTTCTTTTGGAAATAAATATTAAAATAATAAAAATACCGAAAGAATACTCTGTCCAGGAAATAGTGCAAAAAATTTGGTGGAAAAAATTTATTTTATAAAAGAAAATTTCCAAAAATACAAATACGTTTATCCAAAGCACTTTTGTGACATAACTTTTTCCTTATGGGAATCCAATGTTATCAATTAACATGTAAATCGTATGTATACATCCGAACGGGACACTCGGTATATCGTTATGTAAAAGAATGTATTTATCTCTAACAACAATGAGTTCAATGTATTTCAGTGTTATATTCATTGTTTAAACAAAAGTGGCTTTACCATTTTTAGTTGTACTGTAAATTCTAGTTTTTTTTTTTTGCACAATGCAACTTAATGTTTTTGGTATTTATGGCAATTTTTTTCGCTAGAAATGATATCTAAAATTGAATTGGATGTGTGTTTGAAATTGTAGTTGAGTGAATACTGCCGTTGAAGCGACCTGCATTATCTAACAAATTTTCAAAACTACTTTATTTTAACACGATGATGATCACGAATGTTGTAAGGGGACAAGTGAAACCTGATTAATTGCGCCAACAATTCTATAAAATAATAAGGTAGGTACGTAAACAAACGTAGCTCGCAGTGGTGCGGTGTGCTCTATAAAGGTTCATTCATATCTACAGACACTGAACGTCACAGACACGTATCGTGGTAGACACGACATTTTCAAAAGTATTCATATACTCAGACAATTAGCGGACAGACACAGACAGTAGATACTATACGTATAGCACGTGTAGTAGATATGTATCAGTAAATTAAAAAAATTAAATTGTAGCAGATCTGACAAAGTTATATGACTTTTATACTGAAGATTTTTCCGCAATTGCGTTATTATTGGAAGAGGAAAAATTTCCTTTTTTGCTGCATACTTCTGTTGATTATCGCCAAATTTCTTATCAGTGTGATTGTGGAAAAATGTACGTAATCTAATAAATTCGATTAAATGTTTGTTATTCAGATCTTATATAATTAATAACAGAAAATGTTTATTTTCTAATAAATTCGATTAATTTTTTGTTGTTTGTACTTCATAAAACGAATACAATGAAAATTTATAAATAAATTCTAGGAATTTTGTTTGTATGTTTCGAAACATGCATTCATATTAGCCGCGCAAAGTCAACAGACACGTTCCAGCACAGACAAAATATTCTCCTCGAGAATACTGTGCGGACACTGTCTGTCACTGTACGTGTCTGTGCGCTTACGTTACGCTATAATATGAACACACCCATAAGAAAAGCATTAAACAATATTTGTCGTGTCTGGCACGATACGTGTTTGTTACGTTTAATGTCTGTAGATATGAATGGACCTTAATACGTTACGTATTGTGCAGCACACTAAATACCTATGGTACTTACCTATGTTTTACCTAGACATTAGTATTATTTGTCAAAATAGTGTATCAGTTGGGCATTTTTCATCTCATAATCTTCATGATCGTTAACGTGTTTTAAAATTAAAATTATCAGAATAATAAGTGAGGTTTTATATCAGTTTTTTAGATTTTGTCAAATACAAACGCCACCCACATCATTTTTTTATCGATCTACACAATTTATCCACATAGTAAAGCAATTCAAATGCCACTATAAATTGGCTTTAAGAAAAAAAAATTTAAAAAAAAAAAAAAAACAGCAAAGTGATCATTGTAATTGCTAGTTTTTACATAAAACAATGATTCAAAAACCTGTTTTATTTGATTTTTTCCGTTCTGTACAGAAGCGTAACGAAAATTTTGGAAAAAAAACTCTGTTTGCTGTCGAAAAATACTCAATAAATCGGGTTTTGGCTATCCGATGTGTCTGAACGAAAAATTGAATCAAGCCTTTGAGTTTCAAATTTGCTAGAAACCACAATCAAAATCAAATACAGATACACAGATATTTTTGATGTTACATTTCTCTTGTTTATTTTCAAATACGAATCAGTTTGAGATTACATCACATCTGTTGGTGGTTAGCACATTATATTCGAAAAATTTACCAATACTATGTCACGCTCTGACAGTTCGCACACCCCAAAACAGAAAATTTGACTGCACAAAATCATTAATTGTTTTATATGTATAAATATTGCAACGGTGACTTGACTTAATTTTCCCCTCCTGGCTGTTGACTTCCTTGAGTAATTCTTCTCGGTATTTTTATATCGGATAAGAAAAAAAAACGTTACGCAATTTACGGACCATTAATTCCAATTGATGATTTATTTCAATTATTCAAATGGAGAATCGAATCCATTACTTATCGGTTATTAATCGTCTTCTTGCAACGTAATGCACAATTCATTCAAGCCGAATCATACGTTGTTGTAAACGCCTAAACGGGAAGAAAATTCTTAACAAATATAGCATGGCCACTCTAATCACAAATCGATGCATTTCCAAATTGCATTCTGAAAATTTGCTAAAGACTGTACAAAACTTCAAAACAATCCGTATAGTAGTTTTTGATAGTAGTAAATGTTGAAGTCCGATCTTCCGGAAAACTATAGGCATTGGAGAAGTTTGAAAATCAGTTATATTGAGCATGAAAATAGCGCGAAATTTCTAGGTAAGTTTCTTTTTATAATCGGCGTTGGTTTAGATTTTGTCGTGTTCACTTTTTCCCTGGAAAATAGTCAATTAGATTTTTTTCTAATTTTCCGGAAAACTATAGGCGTTGGAAAAATTTAAAACGCAGTTATGTTGAGCGCAAAATATTTAATATTTTTTTGGAATAAAATATGGAGATAAAAGAACACTTTTACCGTTGATTTGTTTACTACTCAAGCTCCAGGGCCGAATTTACTTTTGTGGAAGCCCCCGGGCACTTCTAATGTGATGGCCGCTGAACACTTCACGTGTTCTTGGGGGGCCCTGAGTACTTTTATGGAGGCCTCCTTTTGAAAATTTCCGAAATTTTTCAAATTTTCCGCTTATTCTTTTTTAATCCGCTTAATTTTGAGCATTTATTCGATTTTGTAGAAGACCCAGGGCACATGCCCCAATTTCCTTTATATAAATCCGGCTCGGATAAACTCCAAAATGTGAGAATTACTGGGGTGTGACAGACGGATAAACGGGTTTAACAAAACTATTAGGGTTCAGAAAAAGTTTCTTCGGATCTCTGAAATGATTTCTCCGGAAAAAAGTAAGTGCAAATAAATAGTCTTACAGGGTGGCGATTGAAAACCAATTTCAAAATTCCCTGACTGTTTCCTGACTTCTCCCTGACTCTGAATAAAACACCAGCTCCTACTCCGAAAAAATATTGTGTAAATGTTAATTATTTCTAACATTTTTTCTATTTTTTGATTTGACGACCTTTTTTTCTTTTGCTCGTCAGTGGCCAAAAAATACATCTAAAGAGAAAAAAGGTCGTTTTTAGAAAAACTATCAGTTGACGCTCTCACCGGGGCGAAAACTGAAAAAATCCCTGACTACGACTGAAATTCCCTGACTTTTCCAGGTTTTCCAGGTCGATCGCCACCCTGCCTTAGGGTTTAGTACAACTAAATATTTTGAAAACGGTTTGATATTTTTTTTCAGGTCTTTTCTGTTGTAATAGCTAGAAAGTGAGAGTAAAATTGTGTAAAAATTTGCAACCAAGTCCGAACATCAAATCTCTCAATAATCCCTTCAAGAAATTCGACGACTTGGGCAGTAGCGTCGCAAGACGAAAATGGGGAGTAGGCAAGATAATTTTGAGACTAAAATTAAAAATTAGACAACAATAAAATTAAAAAAAAAAAAAAAAAAAAAAAAAAAAAAAAAAAAAAAAAAACGAAAAACAGTCACTCGTTGGGTCACTTTAAATGCCAAGCCGTGGGCAAGGGTCCACATCGGCCACGCCTAGCTACGCCACTGGACTTGGATTACGAAAAGTTTGTTTTCTCATGATTCCACAAATCTATATATCTGTTTAATATTTTCATGGGCCTTTCATCAATATGACGAAATACTAGAACGTTATTTTATTCCGAAAAACTATCATCATTTATATATATATGAACCGTATTCAACTACAAACAACTACACATCTGTGCACTGCGACCGAAGAACTCAACACAAAAGAGATATAATATTTAAGATGATTAATGATGGCTAATTTACAATAATAGTCAACAGTTCGAGCAGCCACGGCTGATGGCTGGCTGGCTTACTTGTGTCTTGTGTGTATGTATTTTTGCTTTGACATTTTGTTACCAAGATGAATAATATCCTAACATGGCTACGACACGTGTAGCCATATTAAAGGATCTGCAAAACAATGTGTATATAGAATATTACATGTACAGGATGGACAATTTGAAAGTTTTTATTTTATGATTTAGAAAACTACGCTCATGAGAGGAATCGAATCGATTGTGGTTTCCGAATTAGGGCGCAAACATTAATTTTTTTTTATAATATGGGAACCTAAAATTGTAAAAAATATTTCAAAACTACTAGTGAAGCTGAAATTTGGTTTTGGCCTCATATTTTGCAATAATTGCGTTTCTAAAGTCAACTTTTTTTCGAATTCGCGCCCTAAAACGGTACTTACCGAAATATAGAAAATCAGTCTCCTACTTTGCTGCAAAAAATTTTCAAAAATTTTTCAGTTCTGATAAAGAAACTAAGGATTCCGAAAAAAAATCAAATTTCTCTTGAGTCACGTGACTTATAGAAAAAATTGTCCTTAAAATGACTGGGGCCTTTTGCAGCCTTACCATTTTCTAAGTAAAATACCAAAATTTTTCGATTGGCCCAAAAAAATTAAAAATGACGATAACTCCAGAGTCACTGAACTAAATGTGTCAAAATTTTGTTCCGTTTAATGCCCCATAGTACCACACATAAAATTATTTTGAGCCTGACTCCATTTTCTAGTCCCAATATACGTACATACCTACAAACGATCAAAAAGCCCGAAATATTTTCATTCGGATTTTCGATTTCCCGAATTCGTTAGAGACCTGAAAACATCAAGACCCGATGAAAACCACATATACCTACTTAAATTGGTCTGATTATCATATAGCCTTGGGGAAGTAAAAATATTCAAAATATTGAAAGTTGGCCGTGACATCTATACTTTAAAAGATACGCTACACCTAATTAAATATTGTGTCCGTTTCTTGGATAAAAAGTTAAAAAAGCTTTCGGTTGGTTAAACCTCGTCGCCACTAAAAATATATGTACCTACCAATGACCCATACAATAGTTGCGCTGAGAAATTCAGTGATTGGCTCCCGCTCCGGACCGCATGATTTCATACGGGGTTCCGAAATGTCTTCGGAATCCCCAAAAAAACCGACTTAAAAGTACAAACTCTCAAATTATTCACCCTGAACAACCGTAAACACCATGTATATAGCAAAATTAAAGTAAACTTCACTCTGCCCCCCCCTCCCCCCGCGTGCGTTGCTTGTTGAAACGTCCACACCATTTGTCCGATCGATCGACGTGTTCTGCTTAGTGCTGCTGTATGTATGTGACTGAGACCCTTTAACATCATTGTTTTGTTGTCTATAGCCGGCACATATCAGGTTAGTAGAGTATTTTATACACGGCGAATGAATTGGTTCCGTGGATGGCAGTTGGCACTACTGTTTATTGATTAAAGTTTGAATTAGATGAACCAGTTTAACGAAAAACGTAAAAAGTCAAAATAATTCTCGTTGCTGAAGTCAAATCAGTGAAGATCATTTTTTATCAAATATTTCTTTGCATCACCGTCACAATTAAACCTATTCCACGCTTTTTTCGTACAATTTTTTTGTATTGTTCTTGTGAATTTTGTTCGTGTTAACTGAGCTTTATTATTTTTTTTTAAATACTTTCAGTTCAGACACGGGACATAAAGGTACACACTGGCTGACAATATAAATGAGTCACAGTCGATTTATCCATTTCACGAGTGTAACTCACCAGCAGAAAAAAAAGCTGCATCCAAGTGCATTGTACTCAACAATAATCAGTAGCAAAGTGTACTCCAATAAAAACGTTGATTTTTTTCTTTGAGGTTTATGTCTGTTCTAAGTGATTGCTTCTGTACGTACGACCAACAAAAAATTTCTGCAACACAGCTCGGTTAAAATTTGGTGAGTCGGAAAATTATTTCGGACTTCGAATACGCTTAAATGCGTCTGGGATTCATAATTTTGTGTACTAAAAAAAATATAAGCGTTTTTATCCGAATACCCGGAAACACATTTCTTTTAATTTTGACGCATGCGTGAAACGAAACGAAAATTTAGTTGTAAAAACCAGTATTTTTTTGTAAAAGTGTTACATTTCAAAAAAAAAATTTGCGTAATATCATAAACTAATAGAATCTTCTGGAATTTTAATTTCAGATAGGTCGTTAAAATTTAATCGTTTTTATGTAAGCCCGGCACCCCTCTCAGAAAGACACTTTGGAACTTCAGCTGTAAAGATTTAATTTTTCAATATTTTTAACTTCGCATTGGAAGTTATTGTAATGGGTCCGATTTTACGAATCGCTAATTTGGATATATCGCCACGTTTCAAGGTCACTAGAATCCGAATCCATCGTTTTTAGCGTGATGTCTGTGTGTGCATTCGTTAGTTCGTTCGTTAGTGAATTTTTTTTCGTCTCGCATATGAGGAGGGAGTCCCCCACGAGATATAGGGTACAAAGCCCCCTAATGGGGCGCAAGGGGATTCGGGGATTCGAGGGGACGAGCCCCCTGGAATGAAAAAAGAATTATTTATGTACAGTAGTCTCTAGTCTTTAAGGACACCCAATGAGAAGTTGACAGGTATGGATAGACTCGTCCCCCAAAATTTTTTCTCAACAGAAATCCACATAATCCCTTAGAGAGCTCGTAAAGAAATAAATATTTTGGCTTCGAATAATTTATAAGTAAAAAATTCTGGCGACTCCATTCAAAATCATCAAGAAATTATATTATTGCTTAATGACTCATGGAATTGTTTCAAATAAATTAACAACATTTAGAATCAGTGATTTTAAAACATTTCTCCACATATTTTCCCAAAAAAGAAAAACCTTTTATTCTTCTTTTCCCGCAGATAAAATTGTAATCATTGTAATAGAAAAGTTATTTCCACATAAATTTCCGATATTATTATATCAATTTATATAAAAATGTATAGCGAAAAATTTCGTCCATATCAGCAGCAACACACGAGCGTCGTGACGCCAACGGACGTGAAAAATGCATATATATACACGAAATGAAAACGGACGTCCAGCCAGTGCTAGGGACCTACATAACATAGCATAGGAAAATTGTATATTTTATATAAGAAAATGCAAACTTTGCATATAATTTTAAAACATCAGTGAGTGTTGTAATATTTTCCTTTTGTTTTTATTTCGAACTCAGTTGCTCTGATTCTTGCACTGAAAATTTTTCGTAGATATTTTGTAAATGTATATATTATACATGAATATAAATATATCTACAGGGTGTCCAAGAATAAAAGGGTATATAAGCATAGAGAAATGGCCCCCACGGCCGATATCTGTAATAGTACCACAAGTGATTACTAAATATACGATCACTCACCCTTAACCTTGATTTGTCCTTGAGATATTAACTAAAATATGTGTGAGTGCTGCATTTTTTCAAACTCAATTTTCTCGAAAACTATAACACATAGGAAAATAAAACCGACGCCAAAATTTATGGCCGATGGGATTTTCCATCGACAACATCGTTTTATTAGGTACTCACTTTCTGCTCACTTTTAATGTTTTTCAAAAGTTTAAATCAATATCCACGTTTCTTAACTTCAAAAATAACACACTTCCCATATGCACTTTTATTTTCTGTTTTAACTCCTTAGGGAATCAATTTCCAGAAACAACTAACTTTTATTTATAAATAGAAGCCTAAATGCCAATTTTCTAACTCCTGTGCTTAATTTCGTCCTTCTAAACCCCGCGGTTTAAGTTGTGCGTTGTCTGTCAGTTAAAGTTAAAGATTCATTAAATAAGATATTATTTATTTTAATAGTCATAGTAACATATTTTTCTAACTTCAAAAATAACGAATTTCCATAAAAATTTTCATTCCCTATTTAACCCACTTAGGGGGCGAATTTTCAAAAATCCTTTCTTAGTGGTCACTTACGTTACACAGGGAACTCCTGTGCAAAATTTCATTCTTCTAAACCCAACGGTTTAGGCTGTGCGTTGTCAGTCAGTCAGTGTTAAAAATTTATTAAGTTAAAAAATTTATTATACGAAAAAATTAAAAAATTTCATTTATGCTTGAGCACTCTTTTTTACACGGAGACATTCCTATAAAAATTACTGTGCTCATACTACAATCGACGCGTAACAAGCGAACATATCCAATTTTTGTACGGTAAAATTATAAAAATTACAATAATATAACTATAATTTTTATAATTTTACCGTACAAAAATTGGATATGTTCGCCTGTTACACGTCGATTGTAGTATGAGCACAGTAATTTTTATAGGAATTTTCTCTCCGTGTAGAAAAGAGTGCTCAAGAATAAATGTATAAAAATTTTTTTAATTTTTTAGTAAATTTCTAGTAAAGTCCAATTTTTGGTTAGTGAAATCATACTTAATTAGATGATTGTTACGTCAAAAATTTTGAAATTTTTTTTTTTTTTAAATTTTTGAAACAATATTTTTCAAGATATATGGTGGAGAATATGGAGGCGAAAAGGGTAAAAAAAAGCATTTAACTGTACCAAAAGCTACTACAACTTCCATAAAAAAAATTCAGGATCACAATTCAAAAATGAATGATCTTAGAAAAATAATCCATGATATTCTCGAACTGAAAATTTTATTCTGGGACATCCTGTAGAGTAATATCTACTGCGATACTGTACGCCGTTTACATAAAACCAAAATCAATGTATGTGTTAAAAATTCGAAGCAAAATATATGTGCTATTTTTAATAACAAAACTTGTATCACGAGAATTTTCATTGTGTGTTTTCCAATAATATCGGTGGTGAACCGTGTACCTATAGATAAGAAAATGTAACAATTTTCGTAAATCACGGCATACATGAAACAGACAGTTATGAAAATTTTATTTTTTAAGCTAATCCATTCCATACTTCGAATGGACACCTGAAAAACACTTTTTTTCTATTTAAATTATTAAAAAGGAGAAACGAGAATTTTTTTTTAACAGTTTTTATGTCATTTTTATGGCCGAGGATAAAAAACAATTTTTAAAATTGGAGACAAAAACATTCTGCTGTAATCATTATATAGAGTATAGACAGACGCATAAATTTGTGAATAAAATTTTCATAATAAACATTTTTTTTCCTACAGATGTCTGACAAAGGGAAAGTTTTGGGATAAGATGTTTTTCTTTCTTTTAAATTCGCACACCTATGTGCTAGTGTTAGGTAATTTTTACCCAAATACTTATATTTTAAACAAAAATAAGAAATACACTATCAGTGGGGATGGCACATAGCTTCCTCGTACTGTATTATCAAAACGTAAATCTAATCGTAAATTTCGAGTGCATATTTGAAAAATAGGACAAATTCCACTTTTCAACCAAACAGTGTGGTTATGGATGTGATTCGTCCGGGTCCGGTTGTCCGGTTTAAAAGATATCGTCTTTGATCTCTTACTCGGTTCGAGCATTTTTGAGGAGTTACTTTAGGACTTGTGTCCCAAGATCACGGTGTCTTGAAATTGAAATCAGTAAAGTTATTCTTTTTTAGGGAAAAAAGAAAAAATTAAACTAGGAAGATTCACTGATTTGAGCGCTACTTCAAGATATTCAAATTTGTAAATAATAAAACAAATATTTTACTTAACAAAAATTACCACGTTTATTTTTAATTGTAACAAATGTTTCAAACTTAGCGGCTCATTTTTAAAAAAAGTTTTTTAAAACTTTCAAAATAATTTTGTGTGAAAACGAACAATTAACCTTGAAACAATTATCATAATTAAAAATAAATATGGTATTTTTTACTAAGTAATATTAATATATTTATTTTATCATTTAGAAACATAAGGTTATTTGTTAGGTCATCAAAAATTGAAAAGTTGACAAGCCTGACTCCAAAACATTTTTTTTTTTAAATGTCAAATCAATTTGCGGAAAATAAATATAACATATAACATACTTGGGCGCTATCTGCTCTCTAGGTAGTTCATTGTGCTGCCACCGTAATATTATAGACGTCTCTAGTATGCATATAGGTTAGTAATAGGTTTGTTACCCAACTTATACGGAGTATATACTTTTACAAACCATTTTCGGATTTCAATTCTTTTCAGGGAAAGGGGACCCAGGGAAAGACGAATGACATTGAATAATATTACTTTCAGGATCTATGAAAATTTTACACACTATTCAGTCTCCTATCTTTGTGATTGGCGACAACTTACTGAAGAAAGCATTCCTATCTAGAAAAACTTTTTATTGCCACTCTAAGTGTGTTTTTTATCTCTCTTGCACTCCCGGACGCATATACAAAAACTTTGTTACTTTATCGTATTAAATTGAAATTAACTCCACCAATACGATTCAATAAAATAATTTCACTTTGGCGAAATTTAATCCAAATAAATGTAACATAGCGAGCTTTCTAGACGGACGGACGGACGGACAAGGACAGGAGAAAATGAAAAAAGCTTTAAGTGTAAGTCATAAAAAGTTTTCATAGTTTTTCATGGTAAGTTATTTAATAATTCCTATACTTGAAAAACTTCTTAGCACTTATTAGAAAAAATTGCTCAATACAGAAAAAAGCTCTGGTGAGCTTTAGCTAGGTAGGTACTACTTTGGTCGTAACACCAGTAACAATTCAATTCAATTCCGGCACAAACAAACAGCCCATATTCATGAAAGCACATACGTATAAAATTGGCCGGAGATGTTTTATTACTACCAGTGGCGCTAAAAAGTTTTTTGCGTTGTACGAGCGGTCAATTTAAACAGTATTCTCACAAAAAAAACTATAAACAAGTGCGGATGTTGAGTAAGGGGGGGGGGGGGTTATGATGCAGAGATAAGTTCCAAATTAGGAGTGAAAAACTGTAGAAGGAAAACGATTTCTGTGGAATTACTCATATTTCCGAAAGGAAATTCGTCAGTTTGGTAGCAAAAATGAAAAATTTACATCCAAATTACCTTATATAAAGCGGGGTTTGAGAAAGAAGAAAAATTTTTACTTTAATGACGTCGTGAAATCTGAAAGGAATTGTAGGCTTTTGAAGTGATTCTTTTCATTTTACCAAAACTAGGCATATGTAGAATCGGTAGAAAAAAGTTTCTATTGAATCAATCGTATTTCTAATGTAAGCGAAATTTTATCATTTTTTAGTTAGTAAAAATGAAAAGTTTGTATTCATAAATCTTAATAGAGAAAAAGTAATTTTTTTTAGTTTCAAATATTCCATCTACAGTCTAGTGGGCAAAACACCTGGCCAGTTACTAGGAGATCCTTGGTTCAAGTCCCAGCCGATCCATTTTAATAATTTTTTTAATCACTATGTAATTTTTAATTAATTTTTTTGGTCTTCGTGTCTATTTTGACCAAAATTAGGGATGTTGGACCTCGTATACAGTAGTGATAGTCCTGAGGGTCATGTCTTTCAAAAAATCAAATTAGGCTTGAGAATTTGGGAATTTTGAATCAACTTTTTCGATGCAATCACGGTGCATACTCTGATTGGGAAATCGACACACACAGGATTCGGCAAACTTTCAAATCAATTTTACCGAATTTTCAGCTTAATCTTTTAAAATCTATTCCAACAAATATGCTGTTCCTATTCGTGAAAATAAAACTACACAGAGCAAAAAATTTAATCGTAAAAACTTGATTAAGAAATACTGTTATTTTCTTATACCAGCTTCACTTTTTTTTTAAATACGAATTTAAAATTGAAAAAGTTGTAACTGCTTCTCGCATTATAGACAGTACATACACATAGGTGATTGAATGTTGTCTGTATCGGGCGCTGGTCAAGCAAAGGATCGATGGTGTAATGGATAGCACACGTGGCTAGTTACCAGGAGATCCTGGGTTCGATTCCCGGCCGATCCGGATAATTTTTTCAATCACTTTAAGATTTTTAATTTAAAATTAGTGATGTTGGACCTCGTATACAGCAGTGATAGTCCTGAGGGCCATGTCTTTCGCCCCTGAACGGAAGAAAAATTCAAATTAAAAACTTTCTTCGATGCAATCACGGTGCATACTCTGATTGGGAAATCGACACACACAAGATTCGGTAAACTTTCAAATCAATTTTACCGAATTTTCAGCTTAATCTTTTAAAATCTGTCCCAACAAATCTCCTGTTACTATTCGTGAAAATAAAACTACACAGAGCAAAAAATTTAATCGTAAAAGCTTGATTAAGAAATACTGTTATTTTCTTATACCAGCTCCATTTTTTTTTTTTTAAATACGAACTTTTAAACAACATAAAAATCCCTTTAACCCAATAAAGGAGATATTATTCAAGTAATACACAAATAAAATAAAAAGAGACAATCAGACATGTTAGTCGGTCGCCCGTTTCATAAAAATTTCCTTGGACGAGAACAAAAAAAATGTGATGAAAATAATTTTTCCATTACTCTGTGTGAGTGGTAACTATACTAACCGTTAGCTGCTGATAAAACGGCCACCAGGATGAACACGGTCGTCGTAACAACACCGGCTGCCATGGTAGGATGTGGCTGTGACGGTCGCTGTCGTCCCAACACCCCCGCTAGGGTCGTTATCCTAGTGCACGCCGTCAACGCCATCTCTTAACGCGTCCCGATCAACCACCGAGCGAGTGAGCGAACGGACGTTGCACGAATTCAAAAACACAGCGTGTCGTGTCGTGACAGTGACAGTGGCACTAAGCAGTTAGAGCAACGGTGATGAATCTGGAACAAAACAAACAGAGTAGTAAGTATATAATATAATATATAATATAATCATTTTTAATTCATTATTATGCATTGCCAATTATTTTAGTATGGTTGTGCCACTGTGTTTACAGTGAGTCCCTGTACGATATAAAATCTATACATATAATAAAAATTGTAACGAGACCATTTCTGTATATGGAATATTTTTGGAAAATTGTACTGGTACTGTAAATAGTTATCGATGTAGATATTAAAAAAACGATTTTTAGAATTTTTTTCTGTCTGTCTGTTCACGCATCACGCAAAAACTATTGGACGGATTTTAATGAAATTTGGTGTGATGATAACTTATTACCTGGGTCAACATCTAAAATACTTTTTCCTTCGGGACAATTTCTCATTCCCACGGGAAAATGGAAAAACCATTTTGAACATGAGCACACATTAGGCAAAAATTATTGGGCGGATTTTAATAAAATTTCGTGTGGTGATAACTTATTACCTAGGGCAACATTTAAGATACTTTTTACTCCGAGAAAATGCCTCATCGCCACGGGAAAATAGAAAAACCATTTTATGCATGTGCATGCATTACGTAAAAACTATTGAACGGATTTTGATGAAATTTGGTGTGGTGATAACCTATTACTTGGGTCAACATTTAAGATACTTTCTACTTCGGGAAAATTCCTCATTCCCACGGGAAAATAGAAAAACCATTTTGAGCATGTGCCTGCATTACACAAAAATTATTATTCTTTGCAAGTTCTGTATAATTATTACACTTACATACTTTTCATTGAGTTTATAACAATGCTTTAGATAAAGATAAACAATTATTTAATTTTATCAGAGTATATTTGATATCATATTATTCCACACAATTTAAATAGTATTTTACTATTTTATTTAAATTTTAACATGAATATGGTTTTTGGTTGAGTAAACCAGATAAATAGTTAATGTTCGTTGTTGTTCCTGTGTATACCCATTAAACTATAAAATATATCCATGGTTCATTGTTTTTTCGTGCAGCGGAATTTGCATAAGAAAAATTCATTTATTACAGCAAGCATCATGGTTGACTTTATAAAAATTGGTAAGGAGTTTGAAAGTTCAAAACTCTTTGTCTGACACATCCGTTGTCTAAAACCGCATATTTTCGACATTTTTTTAACAAGATCAATATTCACACAGAAGATCACATTTAAACCCGTACTCTATGCAAACTGGTTTTCGTGAAAAATTAAAAAATATGTTAAAATATTATGACATGCTATTTTTTTTTTATATTTAATCCCAAGACACAATTTTTTTTTTAAATATGGTACCTAGTACCTGTTAACAAATCTTTTGTTCTAGATAAAATTCCGAAAACCTATTTTGCAAATTTTATTTGGGACGCTATAATTTCTACACCTTTCGACTGATGCAGATACAATTTTATTTTTGGTCAGTTTTCACCGGAACCACTTTTCAGTGTACACACAATTTTGTCTACAACTGTACCTCGAAGGATTTTGCTTGCTAGTATTGCTGCGTTAGGCACCTATATACATTCCACCATTCTAATTTTCATTGTGTATTTTCAGTCGAGATGTATTTAAAAATAAATTAGTTAACTAATGACTATTTTATTATTTGTCCGTCTGTCCGTCTGCCCTCTTGCCTACCCGTCCGTGTACACCGTAGACGGGAAATTACTGTAAGCCACGTAGCTCCATCTGCAATAATAAATGTTAAATAATATTCAAATAAATTATGCAATTGGAATTTTTCTGGCATGGAAATTAAGCCAACTGTACGGGGACTAACTACGTGTTGACAAAAAAAATCTACGGTACCCAGACAGACAAACAGACAGTGTTTAAATGATTTACTTAATTAATTACACCCTGTATATAGGTTAGAAGCATGTGAAATACTGCATAGTATGTTTGGTATAATAAATAATTACGAGCACTGGTTTATATTCAGCGACGAACCCAAATTAGTGGGATGGCGCGATGTTTTTCTAATATGGTTTTATTGAGCATTACAAATTCCAAAAAAAATTCGCTTCATATTTTGAAGAACTTGATATCATCAAATTAAAAAATCCCTATTTTTTCAAATCGAGCTTCATAAAAGCTCGATGACTGGTTGAATTAAAATAATATGCGTGTGAACTTTCCATTTTTGCTATCAAAGTAGCAAAATTCTGTTTAGAAATATGACCGATTCGACTAAAATCCTTTTCCTAGTGATCCTGTATGCCTGATTTTGATAAAAATAAAAAGAACGACTACGAAAACATATAACTTACTTTCAATTTTTATCATTCTTAGTGATAAGCAAATGCAAGACCAAGACCAAGACTTGGCAGTCTTGGTCTTGGTCTTGTTCTTGCATTAAGAGTCTTGGTATTGGTCTTGCTAGAGCAGTTTGAGTCTTGGTCTTGCAAAATGCAGTCTTGGTCTTGGTCTTGTTATTGCTAAAAAATCTTGCACTTTCTTGCATTTTTTTATTAGCGAATTTTTTTCCTCTAATTTCAGAATTTTTACTATCTTTACGTATTAATTATACTTTCAAACTATTTTAATAGTTTAGCAAGAGTCTTTTTTCTTGCTTTTGTCTTGGTCTTGCTCACTTGAGTCTTGGTATTGGTCTTGCAGCCATAATTATAGTCTTGGTCTTGGTCTTGCTTTTGGTATACATAGTCTTGGTCTTGGTCTTGGTCTTGCAAAAAATGCAAGATCAAGACCAAGACTGCAAGACCAAGACTAATTTTGCTCATTACTAATCATTCTATCATTTTATTTACGGATTTTAAACCCTTGAAAATATTTAATAAGCTTGGTGACATCACGAAATTAAAAAAATTCCTTTTTCTCGAATCTATCTTTATGCAAGTGATTCAAAATTGGAATGACTGGGTGAATTAAGGTGATTTCGGTATGAACCTTTTATTTTTTCTATCAAAATAGCAAAAATCTTTTTAGAAATATAACTAATTCGACAAAAATCATTTCTCAGTAACCCTAAATACTTAATTTTGGAAAAAAAAATAAATTCGCTTTCACAGTATAGTGAAGACTAATCAGCCTCACTCCGAAACTGACGTCACAGCCGTCAAGCAACATTTTAAAATTCTAAAATGTGGCTGATTAGTCTGTTCCGTTTTTTTATACCGTGGACAGGCACCCTTACGGTTTTAATGTACAAAAAAAATTCCAAAATTCAACCCTCTTTACAGCCGAATCAAATTTTCGCTCCGTCACTTCTAAAAATTAATTGAAATTCCACTATTTTTGTAAATTAGTCCTCATTTTTGAAATATAAATAAAAATTCAACATTAATTCAAACAAAAGGAACCACTCCTTTTTGTAAATTAAGGGTTTCATACTATGAACAAAGTATTATTTAAACTGAAGTGTGTTTACGTAACTTGAAATTACCTAAACTAGCTCACTCCAATCCGGGCCAAACCGACAAAAGGGTTAAAGTGTAATTTTATCTATCGAGGACCAGTGCAGCAGCAACGCAAAACTACACAACAAGTGCCCGAAGGGGATGTTTTTATCCAACAAAAGATTAAGAAAAAGTGAGTCAGTGAGATTATCGCTACAAGCATTGAAAAAGCGGGACAACAATGGGTATAATTTTTTTTTAATCTTACCAAGAAGAGGGTTGCTTTTTATTATACGAATAACCTACTCAAGTAAAAGTTTCATATAGAAATATTTTGTTCCACATATGTAAGTATAGTGCGTCTACCTCACCACAGAGCGAGCCCTTGTATTCACAAACGTGTCATTGGCGCCAACACAATTTTTTATTTACAAACATATTCGGATCCAAAGTCGCAACCAAAGGAAAATTTTCGAAAAAATCGATGATTAAAAAAAAAAACGATGTAAAAATGTTAAACGGCGTAACTTGAAATAATGCGTAAGTTGGAGGAAATAACTGTTTTCGGTTTAACCGTACTTCAAACTACTCGTATAAACTCGTATCATGGAATTATGTGGGTAATATTATCATAAATTTTTGTCTCTGATTGCAAATTGCCAAATTAAAGTTGCGAAAATGTAATTACATTAAACTGTTAAATAGTTTAAACCAGCCTAAAACGAAATTAAGATACGATCCAAGCAATTCTTTGACACTGTTTAAATATATCATGTATAAAACCCGATTGTAACCTCGTATCTTGTGAAAATATCAGTATCAGTTACAAGACAAGGTTACAATAGGTACTTCAATTAATTATACAAAATATTAATTATCTAAACTAATTTTGTGTTTCCTAAAAAATTGTTTTTTCTAAGATACGAGGTTACGACAAAAAGCTATCGAAATATCAAATTTCAGTATACACGCACATGTTACATACTGGTGCTCCAAAGGGGACGCTCACATTTAAAATTGACTCCAACATATTTACATATTTATCAGAAATAAAAAAAAAAAGTGTGTAAGGGTTGTATGACGTAGAATATTCTTTCATTCTTTTTGATTAAATGTAAAAATGTATACAAATGAAGGGTTGATTTTGTTTCGCGACGAATACCGACATTCTTTTTTTTCCTTTTTCTTCTTTTTTTTTCAACGTTCCCTAACTCTTCCCCCACCACCATATAACTTGTCTCTAGATGAAAAATTTGCACAGATGTACAAGATGAATGCAATGCAAGCAAGCTTTCTTTTGTTTCAAAAACAAAAGAGGAAATGAAGTTGTTTTTTTTTTGTTTAAACTGTTCAGAATTAAATTACGCATGCGCATAATTAGGTGCTTATAAGTTCACTGACTTAAGCTCATATAATTTTGCTTCTCAAAAATTTTCAAAAGTGAAAACGTTCGTAATGTAGGTCCAAAAATGCAAAAGTTGAGAAGCCATAACAGCAGGAGTCTAGGAAAACACTTTTTTGATCTGTAATCCACAATTTAGGATTAAAATGGTAACTCCCAGCGTAAGAAAATTATGACAGTCGCGTCTTACAGTGGTTTTACAGCGACTTGGTTGGGGTACCAGCTGAAGCGTATTTATACCACATATAAAATTCTTTCGTTCAGGAAACTTTGAAACTGATCATGTGAACTTTTCGGACCCTCATTCGACCTCTGATCAAATACTATATTCTAACTTACATATATTAAAAATGAATTGAGGAAAGCCGAATTCAGAGGAAACCGAGTTTAGAAACCGTCTGTTTAGTAAAACTGCCTCTCCTGGCTAATCATTTTAATTATTCAAACCAAGAGGATTCTGCGTCGATTATTTTCTAAATAAAATCAACAAAATTACAACACAGGAGCAGGATTTAGTAGAAAAAAAAGTATAATTACTCTCTCGTATTTAATCACTCATTCAAAAATTTAAACTCAATTATATACACCACAATTAAATTATGCGGGTAGATATTCACTAAAACGTTTACATCCAATGCACGCGTACATATGTACACCCATCAACAAAATTTTGAACAATATATTTCATCAAAATTATATGATTAACATTTAAGGTAGTTGTTCCGAAATAGACAGGTACAAAAAGTATAATAGCTCAGCTCATTTTCTTTTATCTAAAATTAAATAATGTATTAAAATATTCTTCAGTTATTATATTTGTATAGCATTTGTTTTTTTTCTAAATTTCCGCGCGTTTATGTTGCAGCAATATAAAAGCATTGTTGATAAAGCGTTGTAAAAGCGTTGAAAAATAATATTTATAAATTATATTTCAAAAACGGCGTAGTGAATAATTGTTTCCGAGACTACTAAAGTAGCGGCGAAACATTGTGATCACTTTTGAAAAATACAAAATCTTGTCCCTCCAAAATAAAATTTTTTACGCACATTTTACGTTTTAGAGCTTCCCGAACAATTTTGGTTTGGTGTCTGTGTGTCGCCAGTTTACAGCAAGAGGCATAACTTCTGAACTATTCGATTGTTTTTAATGAAATTTTCAGAAATTATGCAGTTTGGTTCCTAGATGGTCCCCTATGAATTTAATCGAAATCGGAGTAACGGTAGCTACGCCTCTACCATGTCATTCCATTAATATACTAAATTGCACCAAGTGGCATAACTTCTGAACTATTCAATTCATTTTTATGAAATTGTCAGAAATTATGCGGTCTGGTTCCTAGATGGTCCCCTACAAATTTCATTGCATTCGGAGTAATAGTATCCACGGCGCTACCATGAAATCCCATTAAATGTAAATACCTTATTTACAGCTCAAAGTCTCACCTCGCTCAAATTTGAAAGAATTTTGGGGATTAGTTTCTAAAATATTTTTGTTAATATTTTATAATTTAGCCTTTAAATATTTTGAGTTATAACAATTTTTTTATGAACTTTAAGGCGAAAAAATAATTTCACGGTATATATATTTGGTAGAATATTGTTTTAAAGTCTTTTACGCGTACGAGGAAGCTGTGTACCACACCCCGTTGGCAGCGTATTTTTACTTGTTATTAAATATGTTTTGTAACTTTGTATTTTATAACATATTAAATTTTTATCAAAATCCTTTGACACGTTTTCATTTTATTTAAAAAAGAAAAAAAGAAGTTTTCCCGCAAGAGACCGTGGTAAAATTACAAAACTTTGAAACTATTTTTCTCAAAATTGGGGTGGTTAATTTTCTTTTCGGTATAGACTCGTATTATTGGTATTGAATTAAATAAATAGCTAGAGAAGTTTCGTTGAAATCATTTGGAAAATCGTTTTTCGGACCAACTACCTTAAAATAATATTACCGTTCACATAATTTAGTTCGTGAATATACATATATTAGATTACAACGATGATAGTACTTGAATGATTCAACTCTAACTTATTATACGAGATAAATATCTCCACTTGGCATATTATTAAAACTATAATTTAAAAAAAAAAAAAAAAAATTATAGGAAGTACTCAAATGTAACTTAAGTACATTTCATTTTAAATAGAGGTCAGTCCGATCTCATATACGGTCAATTAAAAATTTTATAGATGAATTTAAAGAAAAAAAAATTAAGTATTCGAAATTGGGCGGAAGTTTAATTTTAATTGGACGTCTTTTTTCTATGGTTAATTTATGGGCTAATGTATTTAATGATAGGTTTCCGTATTTCTAATTTAATTTGGTTAACATCTTCATAGGTATACACAATATTCTAGTGCTGAAACTGTCTTAAATCGTCAAGTGCGTGTTAACCACGCATCCAGTTCGGGGTTCCTAATTTTCAACCAATCATCTAAACTGAAATCATTTCGATAGGACTTGCTTTGAGCGAAACGGAATTTTTTTTTTTTTTTTTTTTGAATTAGTGACGTCATTACGTTTACTAAAATTTTTCATTGCGTTACAAAACCGTAAATAAAATGATAGAACGATGGAATTGGAAGCGAATTATAGGTTTTCGAAGTCGTTATTTTCGAAGTCGATACTTAGGGATACTAGACAGAAGACTTTTGTGGAATCAGTCATATTTCTAAAAAGAATTTCATCATTTTGACGGTAAAAATGAAAACTTAATATCCAGATTACTAAAATTCAACCAATCATCATAAATCAAATCACTCCCATCGAGCTTGATTTGAGAATAAAATAAATTTTTTAATTGTTGACGTCACTACGTCTAGTAGAAATTTTCAATGCCTCAGTAACCATTAATCAAATGAGAGAATGGTGAAACTAGAACCATATATGGGTCATGTTGCTAGGTAATGAACTACCGGTTAAATTAATAAATAAATTCAAACAACTAGATAAAGACAAACAATTATATTATTTTGTCTAGTTTGTTTAATTTATCCATAGTATACTTGATATCATTTTATTCCCGAATACGAAAACATATTTCCATTCAAAATTTTCTTCTATTGGGAACAACTTTCTCAATTCATTTTTTTTTTTTTTTTTACTTAACTACCGAAAATGTGGGTGTCCGTACTTCCAAAAGTTACCGGCACAAATCAACGAAAATAAAATTTTGATTGAATTTTTTTTTATCAAATTCAGTGACAGTCTGTGTTTCTTTTTCAAGTTTCTCGGGCCTTCCAAAAAATACTCCACTTGGAAGCTCAATATTTCTATACAGTCCCCATTGCCCAATACGTCAGAAAAATACCTATTTCAAAAAATTAAGAAAAAATTTGGCTAAAACATGTACGAATTAGGTCAAACTGACACCAAACATAACAAAATTAAGGCTTATTCTTCGGAATCGCAGAAAAGAACTAGTTTTTTCGACTTTCTTTTTCTAATCACCTAAACAACATGCATATTTCGGTCTATGACATTCCCGAATAGTTTCACCATACCGATTTAATAGAAAAAACATCCAATAAAATAAGTTTCGCCTCCTAGCCGCGCGCTCTGGCGAGCAATTCAAAATAGCGACACAATACTATCTATTTAGCAACGAAAGAGCAAAAAATGTGAAAATAATAGCATGTTCATATGCCGGGCAGTAACAAAAAAGGAGAAACTTGATAGTTGATGCCAAGCTATCCCGGTTTTTTATCCCCATTTCGATTTAGGTCAATGTTTATAGTTGGTTTGTTTAATATCGAATGAATTTAAAATAGAGAAACAAACTACGTCTACTTCTACCCCCCCTCCCCCTCTCACTCCCGCCGCGTAATATAAGAAGTCGGTGCGGGCCGAGTCGGCGTTGACAGCTTGTAAAATAGATTTACAGACAAATTCCATTATTTTATGCATACACTGTATTCCATAATCATCGGGGACCACCACCACAATCGGAGGCGGAGGAGGAAAACACTTCTATATTATTCATTTCTCTAAAGACTTTTCTCTATTTTCTCTGGCAATGTTTTGTTTGTTTTTTTTCTTGCGTCGTAGCAACTTTATTAAAACAAATGTGTGACTAAAATGTGATTGCGCGACTGATACAAGGATACATACAGAACGAGAGGTGTGGAAAAAGCAAGGGTAGGAAGGGGGGGGGGGGCTTAGGATGGCAGAAATTTATATGAAAATGTACAAAAAAAATTACAGAAACTAAATCCCCAAAACAATTTAAACTAACGCTTTAGATTACATTACAGTTTTTTAGGGCTCCGTACACTAGAAAAAAACATTAATTGTATTGAAATTTATAGGGGGCCGTATATGGTCTAACCCCCAAATGCTTATAGAAAAATTTGAGCGAAATAGAACCAGTAGAATTTGCAGGGGACGATCATCTAGAAACCAAACTGTACAATTTCTAAAAATTTCATCAAAAATAATCAAATTACACACACACACACACACACACGAAGCCAAATTTTTTTTTAGGAAGTTCAAAAACGTAAAGTTTGCATAAATGATTTTGGAGGGAAAGAAACAAGGAATATTTTTTCCCGAGAATTATGAAGAGAACTCTAGCTACTGAACTACGAAATCCGTGTGAATGCGTGTTTGAGGACTAGTTATTAAGGAACCCTGACTCAATGCGTGTTCAACACACGCTTGGAGAAACTGTTTTTTGTTTTTTTTTTGGAAAAATATTCTGAAAAAACCATCACTGTCAAAATTCTATATACGATTAAATGTTAACAAAGATGTGATTACATTACGCCCGTGTCTGGCTGTTCGACGAATGTCATCCTTAATAAAATATAAAGATTATGTGGAAAAGGTTTATTTTGCCTTTTTTTTTTCACGGAAAAACCGTAAAAGTATTTACTTGATTTAGTTAGTGAGAAGAAAACATAAACCCCAACAAAAACAAATATGCTTATTTATGTTCAGTATATTCATTTTAAAATACGAAAATTCAATTTGCCCCCCCCCCCCAAAAAAAAACCGGCACGCAGCCAGAGACAAGAAAGACACTATAATAAGAGAAGAGTAAGAATAGAAAAAAAATCCTTTTATATAATAATATAATACAGCAATAATCTACTTAAATATTTTTACCCACAAAACACTTCGTATTTTTCCAGGCAAAAGGGAAAAACAACTGTTGTTTCGTTATTTTTTTTTTGCAAAGAATTTTTTTCCTTATGTAGGTACGGATAAACATTGTCTGGTCTTTTATTTAAATGGATGTACGGGAGTTAGATGGAGTCGGTCATTATTTTGGTCCGGTCCACGGTAATGGCGTGATCCGTTTAAATGTGAACCATTTAGAGGTGGAAGTACTATTGCGATAACTACTACTGACCGTGTAAGTATTGTAAGAAAGTATTTTTGAAAGTACTGAGGCACGAAAATGCCACTCTACCAGTTAAGTTGCTTAAAAAAACAGATTCAAAAGTATAATTTAAACTTAAAGGGAATGGTATACAGTTTCGAGACAAAAATAATTGAAATCCGATACTTTCAATACTTCTCAAAACCGCACTTTTTTTATTCGATTGACTTCAAATTTTAACTGCAGCCTCTGTGTGATTGTTGCTCACCAAAAATCCACCTCTAGTGGACATATATAGAAAGCAAAGTGTCCTATAAGTATTGTTTTAATAAAAGTACGAACGCAACGGTATCCACTAAAAGATTTTTTATCCCATATACAGTGGACACACGACTATATGATATATTTTTCCGTTGCAAGCATCAAAGATTTCACATTTTCCTCAGCCCTATCATAATAGCACACAAAAGAACACGACGAAGGTTTACTCGAATAAGATTAAATTCTCTGAATGCGTAATGATGCGTGAGCTGTTTTGAGGAACCATTATGGGTGTTCTAGTGTGTATATACGTACGTACTACACATATTATAGGTGCTACATGTAGATAAGTATATCAAAATATAACAATAACATACCCCCCTCCCTTCCCACTCCCTTCAATCTATCCTACTACTGCCACAAGTATGAGTGACTGGGTAGATAAAAGTACAGGAAGGACTGACTGACTACGCACCGAAGAGAAGGAAAAAACGAAAATGCATTACTGATAATACACACACAATAATGATACTTCGAACACGTATATACCACCCCCCGTACCCCGCGTAGCCTTGCGCATTCGCCGGCCCTGTGCTCGCCCGTGTGTGTTGTCGTCACAGGAACACGACGCATGTGATGTTGATATCAGAATTATGTTTCTGGTGATATTATCCCATTTTTATACACATTTTTCGTCCTGTATATATAGAGTGATTATAAAGTAACATGACAACATGTTTGAATGTTTGAGGATATTCATAATTTTCATTTAATTATTTTGATGAATCGACAATTACAATTCAAAAAATACAACTTTCAAAGTACATACTACTATAAATAATGCCCCGTTTACACGGGCTAAATACTAATCATTAGTAGTTGCTACAAATTCGCTACATTAGTAGCAAATGTGCTACATTAGTAGTCGCCCGAAATTACTTTTAAGTATTGTTTCGATGTGTTTAAACGTAATTCTGTACGTGTTTGTAGCAACTACTGATGATTAGTACCAAGTCGGTGTAAACAAGACCTAATGAATAGTAGAAATAATATAATTTTTCCTTCGTTTTTCAAACAAATCGCAGTCTTTGCAAAAAAATGTTACTTTCTTCTCAAAAACAATCTAAAATAATCAATTTCGGTTACCAGAAGTGTCTGCTATTTCCAACAAATTCGCCAAATTTCATGTAAAATCGGACATTTCGTTTGGGAATTTTCGATTTCTAGAGCCTGAAAAACAAATTTCTATCACAATTCCGGAAAATTTGTTTGTGAAAGAGACTTTTCAGTCAACCCCCTATATCTGAACAATATTCACACCCACATACTCCACCCCCTTCGACCTCCCCCCCGCACTCGTGTGGAGTAAGTAGTATGATCAAATTGGATTTGTACTGTACCGATTGTTGGCGTTACGTTCTGATATACAGTCAAAAAATTTATGTAGTGTAAAATCATAATTCACAGTTTTAAAAAATAATATTAACAACAATATATATGTTTGATAACATTCAAAATCGGTTTTTTATTGTTGTTGCTTCGTACTGTATATAACATTGAGCCAACCACTGAGCCGCTGAGGCATTGTGGCAGACATATACATACATATATGTATAGGCAGTGTGCCTCAAATATTTGTACAATTTTTTTTACAGTCAAATGAAGATTGATTTTATTACAAGAAATTTATTAAGTTTATTGTTATTTATTAGTTTTTTCAATAACGTAGAAAGTAAAAAAAAAGGAAAAGGTAAAAATAATTTGAGACTTTGACCCATATTTTTTTATAGTCAATTTTATAACCGATAGTCAATTTCGGCTTCTAGGGACCTCAAAACAAATTTCTATCATAGTCGTTAACGGAGTCAGGTACAAAAGTACCTATAACTCAGCAAAAAAAATTTTCTTTTATCAAAAATTAAATAATGTATTAATATTCTTCAGTTATTATATTTGTATACCACTTGTTTTTTTCGAATTTCCGCGCGCTTATGTTGTAGCAATATAAAAGTATTGTTGAAAAAGCGTTGTAAAAACGTTGTGTAAAGTGATGTTTATAAATTATATTTCAAAAACGGCCCGGGGAATAATTTTTATTTCTTATTAAATATGGTTGATAACTTTGTATTTTATAACATCGGTACTAGCCGTATATCCGATGGGATTTCCCATCAGGAATATCTTTTTATTAGGTTCTCACTGCTCACTTTCAATGTTTTCCAAAAGCCTAAATACCAATTTCCACGTTCCTAATTTCAAAAATGACGAACTTTCTATACGAACTTTCATTTCCTGTTTTAACCACTTAGGGAATGAATTTTCAGAAACGTTTACACAACTGACTTTTATTTATAAATAGAAGCCTAAAGATCAATCTTCATACATATCTTCTGAGCTAAATTTCGTCCTTCTAAACCCAACAGTTTAGGCTGTGAGTTGTCTGTCAATCAAGTGTATAAAATATTATTTATCTGAATAGTCTTAGTAACGTATTTTTATATATCTAACTTCAAAAATGTCGAATTTCCATAAAAATTTTCATTCCTTATTTAACCCACTTAGGGGGCGAATTTTCAGAAATCCTTTCTTGGTGGGCACCTACATTACATAGGGAACTCCTGTGCAAAATTTCATTCTTCTAAACCCAACGGTTTAGGCTGTGCGTTGTCTGTCAGTCAGTCAGTCAGTCAGTGCTAGAAATTTATTAAGTACATTAAATTTTCATCAAATTCCTTTGACACGTTTTCATTTTATTTAAAAAAAAAAAAAAATAGAGTTTTTTCATAAGAGCCCGTGTGTTAAAATTGCAAAATTTTGAAACGTTCTTCTCAAAATTGGGCTAGTCAATTTTAATCGTAATAGACTCGTATTATTGGTACTGAATTAAAAACATAACTATAGAAATTTCGTTAAAATCCTTTGAAAAAAAGTTTTATCGACCAACTACCTTAACTCAAGTCTTACCATGACAGT
The DNA here is from genome assembly GCA_035578155.1 of Brachynemurus nebulosus. Taxonomy (NCBI): domain Eukaryota; kingdom Metazoa; phylum Arthropoda; class Insecta; order Neuroptera; family Myrmeleontidae; genus Brachynemurus; species Brachynemurus nebulosus. The sequence goes on along the minus strand of JAPWDM010000009.1, from coordinate 7,974,658 downwards.
GGCTGTACTAGCTAGATTTTCCATTTTATGGAAATTCACTAAAAAAATATGTCACTGTTATCAAAATAAACATAAATAAAAGAATTTCAATATTTTATATATATATATATATATATATATATATATATATATATATATATATATATATATATATATATATATATATATATATATATATATATATATATTACTTACTGGCATTAAATTGATTTTACATTAATAATATTAAAAATATGATTGAACATACACATCGGGGCTGCGGGTGTACAGACGAAAGGTGTTGGGAAAGGGAAGATATGCGCCTGGCATCAAAAAAAAATATACACTTATTATATTTACGTATTTAAATTGACGAATAAATAACCAAATAATAATAATAAAATTTATTCCGCCCCCTTGAAATATGAAAAATAATATTTATTCAATATTATAATATATGCGTACACCAACGTCCATATTAATGGCAAACAACAAACACACCTACCACACGAAGCAAGAGTTTCGAGAAAAATTACTGAATGCACACTAAATACTATTTTAGTAACACAAAAAAAAACTTTTTTCTTGGTGTATCGTAAGTCGTTTGCACATATATGTACGTGTATGTACCCGTTGAAAAAAAAAATCACCCTCCCATATTATAAATAAAATCATAATACAGTAGTAATAAAATATTGGAAATATTTCTAATATTTATTTTTACATATTGTTAATTTTCGTCACACTTATGCATTTTTTTTTTTTTTTTTTGGTGGGCCCCACGTTGGGCTCCCTCATACAAACACAAACGCCTGTTTCTATGCTTTTTCGGGAAATCACATTTTTCCCGAGTTGTTATTCAAATGTAAATGAGACATTTCAATACGCACAATAAGAAACCAGTGACTTAACAATCACCGGCTTGTATTCGTGATATTATTTACGATGAGAGGATACAAACAAACAAAAAATGTTTTGGAACCGCTGCTATTGTTGAAAATGTAAATGACAATTATTTTATCTAATATTTTATTATGCTGCTATGTACATTCCATACTGCCGGCTGCTGCTACCTACCATCAACTACTAAAAACTGTCGACACACTCGACCATATAAAATAATGAGTATGGTCGTTTGTGTTTTGTTTTTTCTGAAGAGTGGGGGGAAACTGATGACAATACACTATACTATTTTTTGAAATGGTACAATGTGTATATTTATTTGAATCCAAACGACATTTTTATTAATGATTCTGATTCAAGTATTCAAATTTATGTAAGGAAGATTAAAATTTTACAGAGAGTTTATTGTCATGCCTTTCAGGGATAAAAGAACAACTAGCGATTAAGTTTTTTATTGTAGAGACACTTCATCGGTCTCTGTTTCAGAAATGAATCAGGGTAACTGTACGCTAAAAATCTGAGGCATTTTTTTGGCATGTTCTTAGCAGTATTCTACTCTAGAAATTAGAAAAAATCGATTTTTTTCATATTTTCAAAGTTCAGAACTTCAAGAATAAGCCTCTAAAAGGATTAACGGAAATTCAACTTATTTTTTTTCCCTGTGTACTGTGTATCTTTTCAGTGTTAAATTCAAATTTTTAATATAGATTACTCGAAACTACTTTTTTCGATACGGTTGACATGATATCTCAAGTTCTAATGCACCGATTTACTTGAAATTTGATACAAACTTTCTTAATACGATCAAAATTGCCCGACGTAGCGGTTTTTGCAATTTTTTTTTTTTTTACTAATTTTAAAAAATTTCCAAAGTTGAAAAAAGAAGGCGAAAAAATGATTATTTTTTTAAATGGACGCTATTTTGTGAAAAAAATTTATTTTTTCAAATCGGCTACGTCCAAATTGATTTTACATCTTTGTTTATTAATAATTAACTAAAATTTTATGTTTCAGATCACCAGGAGGGTTGGAATTGCGTCAACCAGGAGACTCCTTTTTTTTGAGTCCCCACTTTGTCGACCTGTACCGATCTCAATTTTGAATTTTTTTTTAAATTTTTTATACATTTTTAAACTTTTCAAATATATATCAATAAATAAAAAACTGATAAAAAAAAATAGATCCTAAAAATGTTTAGGTACTGTTTTTTTTTTTTTTATTACGTTCGTAAAATCACCTCAAAATCAAGCCTCTAGACTAGAATACCCCTTTAAAGTTTAGGCCTACAACCTTAGAATATTTCCTCAAAAGGATATTCCGAAATTCTCAATGTCTACAAAGTTTAATCTTCAAGCAATGTAGACCTATTGTTAGATTGTTACAGCTACCTGAAATTTTGCTCAAAATTTTGAAAGCGCGTTTTCTTTGAACTACTTTTTAAACTTGATCGACATAAAATCGCGAATTCTATCAGATCGATTGCCCCCAAAGTTAGTATGAATTTTCAACGAATTTTTCTCTATAGTCTGAACCTTGGAAACTTTTGAAAAAAAAGAATAAAAAAACTAATTTTTTCCGGACATTTTACGAACTTTCTTTTTATTTTCTCTGATTTTTATTTAATTTTTACAACTAGTAGAGGCAATGGTCCGAATATTCGTACTAGTCAAGGCGAACCTTACGACAAAATGTTGCCTATATTAATTTAGACACCAGGTATCATGCGTAAATACACAAATATATTATGATTATGATGAAATCACAAACAAAACACAACAGTATAAATTTTTTGTATCCCTTGCTTCCCCCTACTTCCCCCTCCTTCCACCCAAAACTGATATAATATATTCGCAAACACTATTGACGTGATATTATAATAAATGCGTGTAAACGTTTAATACTGCAGTGAAGTAGTGTATGGAGCCCCAAAGTCCCAAAGGTCGACTCTAAACATTTATACAAACACAGATATTATGATTTATGTGAGTTATCCAAAAATACGGGTGCCATCCTCCCTCCCCTATTTGTTATGGGAAATATTTACCGAACCAACCGGTTGAATTCTGTATCTGTCTGTCTGTCTGTCTGTCCGATGGTGGAATGAATGCTTCTCTATGACTTCTTTTTTTCGTTTCATTTTGTTGTGTATATTTATGGTTTTTTTGCGTGCCAATAATTGTGTTTATAGTTTTCGAGAACAGCGTTTATTATTAGAGAAACAATTCGTAAAAAACAGTCGATAAAAAAGAAATTTGATGTTATCAGTTTTGCAACCGTGTGAGACACACAACGTGTGTTTATTTACTTTTTTTCTGGTATTAGGGTTCCGAAGAAAAATGCTTCAACGGTCTGCCAGTTACAACTTCAAAGTGAGGTTTTTGCATTCCCAACTGGTACAGTGGAACCTCTCGGAACCGGACATAATTTTCACGAAATAATTATTTTTAAATCAAATATTCCAAAATTCTATACAAGGTCAGTTATTTATAGTACTCCATTTCGTTCGCCAAAGGACTAAAAATTAACCACTTCCATATTTCAATGGTAATTTTCGCGTAAAAATGCTGTCCGATTAAGGGAGGTTCCACTGTATAAATTTTCATGGGTTCAATAAATTTAAAAAAGAAAATTCAAATACTAACATAAGTTTTACAGATGACTTTCGAAGGTGTAAGCAACCAAATTTTCAAATAAAAAAAAAATCCAGCAAGTACGTATTAGACACGCATTAAGTCAGTATTTCGTAGTTCAGTAGCTAGAATTTTTCACAATTCTCAGTCTAGGTTTCGTTCTTGTACCACGAAGTCCTAAAACTGACAGGAAAAATGAGGTGCAAATTTTTTAGGAAGGTATATTTTGGTAAAGTCAAGTCTAGATCATCATCAGAAGAAATATTTTTGGCTATTACATATTTTTTGAATCGATTTTTATGGTAACAAAAGTAGACTTAAATATCGCCTTTTATCTTATCCCATAAAGTGAAAAAAAACTCTAATTACTGTGGAACCCTAACTAAATGTGTGTGCAGTACGCATTGGATAAATTCTGACGCGATGTAAATTTTTCAAAAAATCAACGCCTGGTTTTGATAACTATAAAAAAAGTAGGTAGTTTCAATGTCATTTACTGCCCACGAATCAAAAAAAAAAAAAAATTTTTTTATTGAAATTTAAAGTATGTATGTAAATTTTTGTAACATTTTTTCGTTTCTGTGTAAAGTTATTTTTCATAATATCTTAAAGTATGTTATAAATGATAGCATTTTTGGTACCCATTAATCTCATATGTGCTTCCGTCCCGTACAAAACTGACCTATATTCATTCCTATGACGTAATACACATTTCGAATACGTGGCGTCTCCCGCTTTTTCCAATAGTGCTGAGTTCAATAACTAGATAAATGCAATGGAAAAGTGAATTTATTTTTAACAAGTTGTAAAGGCAGTATTCGTTGGAATTTATAAGAAACACCTCAAATTTTGTGTGTTTTTTATGATACCTATAATTTGGGTGCAAACTATCCATTCCTGATGCTATTAGAATACCCAAAATTGGCTCAAAATATCAGCGATCAGATGGTAACATGTACGTATACGTCTAATTAAAAAACAGGAAAAAAATGATAACATTCCTGGTACACATCCACTCACCACCATGGCTCGACTGCTACTGAACTGCGGTAACGGTCGGGTTGTTGGTGAGTTAGGTATTCAAAATGACCTCGGTGCGGTGTGACGTGCCTGTTTATCGTCAGTTATGTGTGATGCTTGTGTGAGAGAGATGCTGAAAGACAGGTTTCAAGGAGAAAATAGAGATAACAAATAGCGTCTACCGTCTAGCTTAGTAAAAATTACACTGTGGCTGCGTAAAAATACTTCTATGTCTAGTATAATTTTACAAAAATTAAGTAAATTTTCCTAGTATCTACTTGAAATTTTACTAGCCTATCGAATTTTACGGGGCTGTATAGGAAAAATTTTCAAATGAGCTGTACAGCAAAAATTTTCAAATAAATCGTAAAAAATAATGTTTGAAAGGCATTTTTTATATTTTTGCTTGATAATTTCCTACCGACTGGTCACTTAAGCCTGGTTTACCGGAGGCAGCTCCGTAATTTTTACTGTAATTTTTTCTCAGTGTAAGAAACGTCTTCAGTTTCACTTAGAAACACTATAATTTCAATTGTTCCAATGACGCCATTATGGTATAAATTTTAATTTTTTCTAACAAATTTACAAAAAATGACGTTAATTTCAATTAGGCACTCTGAGACTCCCTAGGATCAAAATGATGGAAACAAAATTGGATAGATTTTGGAATAAAAGAAACTGCCTTGAAGTTTTTTGTTGATTTTGAAAAACCCACCACGAGGAAAAAACCTAAACTCACGTAATTTCAAAATGGTTACGTAATTGCATTAAATGAGCCAGGGAGGACAAAATAAAGACTATACGGACTCAACGTGGTTAAGAGACAGTCTTTGGATAATTTTGAAGTAAATATCGGTTTTCCGTTAACTCAAAATGAAAAAAGGATCTCAAAAACCTACGAGTCTACTTGCGTTTACAAATATTCCAGTATTGAACTGCAAACAAACAGTAACATATTACTTAAAGTGGTTTATACAATCGGTTAATATACCACTAACCCATATAGTAAGCTCCCATACATATCACTGATACAATATTTCTACATCTAGAAAAATTTTATTGCTGAAATAGATAAGTTTTCTTTCTCACCGAGTAATACCAAGATAGAGTGGCGGAAAAATACTTTTCTATTATGAAAATTTATGTGAAAATGGTTCAAATCGATAAATATGTGTCATATTTTAAAACACATTTAAAAAAGGTGAACACTAGTGTAGGTACATCCATTTCAATCGAATCTAATGTTATTTTATAAAACTATAGAAACAATTTTTTTGATTTTTTTTGTTAAAAATTGTCCTATTTAAGGCTCATCGTTTTTCCGCCACTGTCGATTAAACCGAGAATCAATAAGTTAATAGCCTAAAGATGGATGGGTTTATACGCAAAGTGGATTATAATATAGTTTGATTATAAAATCAGGTAAAGAAAAAATTACTTTAAATATGAAATTGTTGATGTGGTACAGCGTAGTATCGCAGTTGGTCCGGTTGCGTTCTTTTTATTTGAAAATGTGCCCAAAATGTAAGGGGTAAAAAGGTATAGTGACATTTTTCAATGGGATATCAAATAAAAAACTTGGTTTATACATTTCAAAATTACGGCTTTGATGATGTCAGATTAAAAAATTAATTTCTTTTTTTTTCGAATTTTTCTTCAAGGAAATAATTCAAATTAAGGTAATTTGGATGTGTAAACCTTTCATTTTCAAAAGACAGTTTTCATTTTTTAAAATGGAATACCATAAAATAACGCTCAAATCTATCAAATAGACCACAAATTCCTTTTGGAAGGTAACAATTTGAGTTTATCTCCGTACAGCAACGAGAGGAGGGGTCATATGACCCCCATGACCTCTCCCCCGGTATCCACGCGCACTTGACTCTGTACAACTGCGTCCAAAAACAGGTTAACATGAAAAAGTAATTAGTAACTGCGATTACAATAAAACACTATTTTTCTCGATAATAAATTTTTCTGGATTTTATTTACATATTTCAAAATTATGATTTTAATGACGTCACCAAGTTAAAAAATTAAAATTTTCTTTTCCCAATTTTTTTTCAAATTAAAGCTTTCATTTTTGCTATCAAAATGACCACAAATTCCTTTCAGAAGATAATAATTTGAGTTTATTACCATTCAGCAGAGGGGGGAGCTCATTACCCCTCCCCTTGGCCTCTCCTCCATATTCATGCGCGTTAACATAAAAAATTAATTAGTAACTACGATTACAATAAAACACTATTTTATTTGATTATAAATTTTTCATAATAGCTCAAAGCAAATTATATAATTGCAATATTCATAATAAAGTTGTGGTATTCAGTTAGTTTTCCTTTTACAATATAATTTATATCAAGGTTTATATATTGGGTATGTACTGCCATATTAATATAATTAAAATAATTATGAAGAAAAATGTTCTCAAAGCAAAATGCAGGTAATAAAGTAAAATTTCCCATAAATTACCTACAATTTTGCTCTATATTCATTTGCGTGGCTTCAACAAATTTATTAAAACAACAAAAACGTTTGACATAATTTCAATTTTACATAAAATAGTTCAAACGCTCGTGACGTAACATTTCGGATCGACCTTTGCACGTAGAGGAAAAAAAAATGATTTCCAGTAAAACTAATAAATCACATATAACTTCTTAATGTTATTAGATAATATTTGAAGATGCTTTTCCCAGCGGAAAATGGGAAAAATTTGAAATTGATTCATTTACAAGATAAATGTGGATACTTAAAAAAAATATAATACGCATTTTATACGATTACTTTTGTTAAAAAGATGGAAAATGTGTTTGGGGTGGGGAGGGGGGGGGGGTAATAGTATTAAAACTTGATAAATGTTAACAGTTTTTCTTTATAGATTTCAAGAAAATCTAAGTATATAAGCGCTTTCACTTTCACAAACGGCGTTAAAAATGAAGGAATCGAACAATAGCCGGTCGGACTCGCACTATTAGGGTTCCGTACAGGAAGCAGTCTAGAAAACAAGCAATAAAATTTTTTAATGCGGTAGATCGGGACCACATAAATAAGTGTCCCTAGAAATTGCGTTTCTAAACATGATAAAGAATTGATTTACACATGAGGGATATTTTTAGACAAAAATTGCAATACACACATATGTAAACAATGTAACTGGTGTTATATACCGATAAAATGCTTAAAAACAGTCAATAACTAACCTTATCGCAAGTTAATGTTTAAATTTCTCACTTTGTTTTTATTTTCCATTCTCATTAGGCACTTTAAAGGGCATTTAAAAACAGAAACAAGTTACAAAACGGTCGCATAAAGGCAAGTTTGAACATTAAGTAAATCTTATCCAAATTTGCTTGTGATAACTGAAAAATGTATGAATTATCCGGCTGTGATTGTACTGAAATATTAATAAATACATTGTCTATTACTGTGATTCCCCTTATTATTCAATAGGTATGTTTTTTTTTTCAGCAATTATTATACTTACTGTTGAAAAAACCTCGAGTTTTCGGATAATCTACAAACCAATATCTACTAACCATATAGAAATTTAGGAGATCAAAAAGGAACGGTCATTTTTAAGTAGTGATGAGCAAAATTAGTCTTGGTCTTGCAGTCTTGTCTTGGTCTTGCATTTTTTGCAAGACCAAGACCAAGACTATGTGTACCAAGAGCAAGACCAAGACCAAGACTATAAGTATGGCTGCAAGACTAATACTAAGACTCAAGTGAGCAAGACCAAGACAAAAGCAAGAAAGATGCAAGACTCTTCTAAACCATTTAAATAGTTTGAAAGTATAATTAATACCGTAAAGAGGGAAAATTCTGATTTTAGAAGGAAAAAATTCGCTAATAAAAAAATGCAAGAAAGTGCAAGATTTTTTAGCAATACCAAGACTAAGACCAAGACCAAGACTGCATTTTGCAAGACCAAGACCAAGACCAATATTCTGAATGCAAGAGCAAGACCAAGACCAAGACTGCCAAGTCTTGGTCTTGGTCTTGCATTTGCTCATCACTATTTTTAAGGAATTCCAGCTATATCGTTAAGACCACTGGACCCAAAAAAATATTCAGTTATTCGACTAAATTTATTTACTGCTTATAAAAAAATATTTCTAAAATCGTCTGAACCATACTTTAACTCTTCATTTTACCATGTTCATATTCTTTTTTTTTCTCTTGATCTTTCAATTCCAAAAAAAGCCCAGAAATTCCCGTTTGTCGCGCTATTGAATCCAATTAGCCCCCCCCCCCCAAAAAAAAAACGATAACTATCACTGATGGTGCGCCTCATAAAATCTACTTTATGGCATCGTTACTAAGCTATCTGGCACACATGTTACCTACACATACTGGCTGTTTGGCAGGCCCGGGTACATAGAGAAGAAAGTAGTAACAAACGATGTAAACCAACACACTGTCTAGTAATATCACTACAACGTCAAATTAAAATGAAATTTTATATACTCCATGTGCCATCTTTATTTTCAATAAACTGTGGTACCGTACTGGAGAAGGGAAGAGGTGGGGGGAGGGGTGGGTACGGCGACGTACCGACTCCGGTAGGTACAACATGTTTGAATTAATAAAAAGTTAATTTATTACTATAAATATAGAAATAATGTCTATTAAAGAATAAACAGTGTTATATAATACGAGTCTAGGTACTTGTCCTACCTGTATAAAATATACACTACCGTTCAAAAATTTGGAAACAGTCACATTTTTGCAGATTACAAAATTTCTTTACCGGACATTTTAGCGAATTTCCAGAATGGAATTCGGCTATTAATTACAGCCACTGTCATCAAGAAAAAAGGTGGTTAGTTTCATAAGATTAGAATCTAATATTTAAGCCATAAATTTATTTTTTGTAGCAATATTAGTATAATTTAATATGATTAACAAGTGATAATTTTACTGAATTTTCATAGTGTTTTCAAACTTTTGAACGGTAGTGTATATATATACTGTGCATACACTAAAAGCTTATTTATGTGTATTTTATTACGTAATAATATTATTAATAAAATTGGCGCCAAATTGAATTTTCGTCAAGTGGCATTTGTATCTACTTACATAAACAGTGTTTCGTACAATTAGTTGTTAGGGCTCCGAAACTATACTTCGGAGTCCTAATGAATTCGTGATGTCTGTCCATACATTTTATTACGTAGAAGGGGTATTTTTATTACTATTATTATATGAAACTAATTTGAATATGTGATTCATAAGGCGATTGGTGGCTTTTACAGATGTTTTTTTCTAAAAATGATTTTTTCTTTCTTCCTTTACTTTTTCTGTTCTCTATTGCAAATTTGGTCTTCAGATGTTTTTTTGTTGTTTCACATTTCCGTTTTCGTATATCATTTTTAGTTGTGTACGTATTTCCTTTTTTGCAACCAACGAGTTGCTATATTTGACATTGTTTGATTTGATTGGTTTTGATCCAAACTAAAAGGTTTTTAGTTTCTTTTGTTTATGAAAACAAATTTTTTTAAATTTTTTCATTTTTTATTTTATTTTATTGATTTTTATATTCTTGTCTTGATAATGGTGTTTTGAGACACTGAAACCGGTCGACATGTTGACGATTGGTTAAAAAATTCTGTTTGGTTTTTTGCTGGTCTTAATATTGAGGTTTATCGCCAAATAAAGTCAAATAATGAAATTACAAGTTTAAAATTTTTTGGCGAAAATAGAGGTAACAATTTATTTATTTATAGATTTGATACAATAATAATATTTTATTTCTTTTCGTAAAATAAACTATAATTTTCGATTTCGAAACGGACGTATCTTTTATGCTTACCAGAAAATAACAGTGATAATTTAAAATCAAGTGTATCAAGTGTCCCATAAGAATATTGTAGTTTTTTTTCACTTTTACTATGAAAAACAGTTAGGGCAGACTTTTACAGCGATAAAAATGGTAGAAAACATTTCATTGGTCATTTCATTGTAGGTAAACACGATAAAAAAATTTACTGACTTCAGTACCATGGTAACAATATAATTATTAAACAATAATATGAATTACACTAATTTATTCGTTAAATTATCTTACCGTATTACACTTGAGTTTACAGGCTGTCCCAAAAGTCAACGATATCCCTTGGGGGGATGATAGACCAGCTCATGCCTGACCAGAATATCAAAATATTGTCTAGTAAAATATCGCTGGTTTTCAAGATATTTTGACACTTTTATGAATTTCGGAAAGATCGACAATTTTGATCAGATTTTCGAGTACCACAGCTGCAAGACTAGATTTTTTGAACTCAAATTTTTATCACGCAACCCTGAAGAGTCCTTTTGTAGATCGCAACCCAAAGCAAGGGTAATATACTCTTGAAAAAAGTAAACCTTTAGGCCGATTCATAAATAATTTTGCTTCCGAGACTACTAAAGTAGCGGAAGCATTGTGATCACTTTTGAAAAATAAAAAATTTTTTCTCTTCAAAATCAAATTTTTTACGCACATTATACGTTTTAGAGCTTCCTGAACAATTTTGGTTTGGGCCGTCCGTCTGTCTGTCCGTCTGTGTGTCTCCAATTTTGCACCAAGTGGCATAACTTCCGAACTATTCGATTGTTTTTAATGAAATTTTCAGAAATTATGCAGTTTGGCTCCGCGATGGTCCCCTATGAATTTAATCAAAATCGGAATAACGGTAGCAACGCCGCTACCATGTCATTCCAAAATTGCACCAAGTGGCATAACTTCTGAACTACTCAATTCTTTTTTATGAAATTTTCAGAAATTATGTAGTTTGGTTCCTATATGGCCCCCTATGAATTTAATCGAAATCGGAATAACGGTAGCTACGCCGCTACCATGAAATCCCATTAAATGTCAATATCTTATTTACTGCTAGTCCTATCTCGCTCAAATTTTTAGGGTATATTGGGGGTTAGTTTCTAAAATATTTTTGCTATTATTTTATAATTTAGCCTTTAAGTCTTTTGAGTTACAACAGTTTTTTATAAACTTCAAGGCGAAAATATAATTTCACGGTATATAATATGTATATTTGGTAGAATACTGTTTTAAAGCCTTTTACGACTACGAGGAAGCTGTGTGCCCACCCTATTGGAAGCGTATTTTTTTTTTATGTGCTATGTTTAACTCTTTATGCGGTAAAAGAAATGTACCACCTTACCCCGGCAAGTTATGTTAAAAGATTGCTCATTTATTGTAGTTTTTAAAAAGGTCTAAAATTTGCTTTGCTTTACTTTAGAAAAAAAAAAACATTACTATTTGACTGCAAAAAAATGTCATTTTGAAATTATTTCAATAATTACTTTCAAATTATTTCAGTTACTTGCAGATACTTTTATGCCTGCGTAAATCGAAGATAGATGATAACCGAAGACAGAAAGTGGACAGGTAGTAGATTTACATTGGTGTGCAAACGTTGCCTCCTCGTGACTACGCTAAACATGTCAAATTTTACTGAAATATGTTACAAAAACGCAGAGAAAACCCAGAATTCATAGATAAAATTTTATGGACAAATGAAGGCACATTCAAAAAGGATGGATTCATAGATTTAAAATCTTCATAGTTATGTGATCGAAAGTTCACATTCAATTACGAGAAGAAGTGATTTTTAAAAGCCTTTATTTAACTTGGTATGTTAGTATGTTGGTTTAGATCAAATTTTGGAATCAACATTTAGACAGGTTCTAATTGAGCTAGAGGTTTCAAATTTTGCATACGTGTCTCACCTTGATGACAATGCAATATTGTATAATTAGTTTTTCCCTAAATTGCCCCAAACCAAAATTGTTGATTTTTAGTCCTGTGTAACTTTTTGACATTTCGAATTGTCAAATATTGTCCATTGATTTTACATTGCAATTTTTTGTTCCAATAGTTATGTCTGATTAGGGTAAATTAACCGTTTAAAATATAGGTAAAAAAATTACTTCTTTATTTATTTTTTTAAATTAATTGTAATCAGACTAAAGAGTAGAAAATAAAATAAAGTAAAAAAAATGTTTTTTAAGAAAAAGCTTTTATTTAAAAATGGGCTAAAAAAATGAAATAACTACTGAGTGAAGTTTGAAGCAATATGCAACATAATTTATGAAAGCTTGAGGCGTTTAATCCAGTCTGGTAAGTACTGAAAAGTAAAATAGCTACACTTATATCCAAAACAGAAATAATTAATGATAACGCCTCAAGCTTTTATAAATTATGTTGCATATTGCTTCAAACTTCACTCAGTAGTTATTTCATTTTTTTAGCCCATTTTTAAATAAAAGCTTTTTCTTAAAAAACATTTTTTTTACTTTATTTTATTTCTGAATAAATTTGTGTTTTCTACAACTCAAATTATTGCCTAACAACAATAATCTTCTCGTTAAATTGCTAGGCAACAAATTTTCGTTAGACAAACCCAAATTTATTCGAAAAAATACAAACCTCTCGTGTAAAATAATAAGTGATATTTACTGTATGAAATATTTATTATAAAAAAAAAAAACTGAAAGAAATTTTTAATCTTCGAACAAAGAAAGCGTTTTAAGCGTGCAGGTAAATCGAGCAATCCGAGTTCTCAACACAATCGTTTGCAGTCAAACCAACTCTCCAAAAATTCCTTAAAAACAAATTCCAAACAATTACAGTAATTTTTTTTTTCCATTCATAAAAATAAATCTCCACGAAAAAAAAAAACTGGCAGTAAAAATATTTTATCTTGGAAAAAAAAAAAAACAATATTCCTCTACTACTCATAAATGAAAATTAACGCAATTGGAATTTATTCCAGTGATACTAAACACATGTAATAAAAATTTACGTTTATTTTTATTCAAGCTTCATTTTCATTCATATACAACAAATTGTATCCGTATGTGTGTGTGTGTCGGTTAGATTGGGCCAACGCGACCCACTTGGTGGTAAAGTGTACTATTATTTTATGTATGTCGAGATTATTCTACTCCTCGCGTACATATTGGACTTATGCCAGGTCCGTTTTATAAATTGCGGAAAGATTATTTACATTAAAAATAAATTGCAAGACGAAACAGTTGTCTGTTTAATTCATTAATGTGTTTCTATCTCTCAATGGTATATATATATTAAAATTGAATTTAGACAAATATACTCAATATGTGTAAAAACGGAAGTCGTTGTTAATTATTGCCCGAGGGCGAAGACCGGTAATTTTGTTTCTTTACATCTCAAAAATTATCGATTACAATTTGAAAATGAAATACTGAACGGCGGCTGTCCAACCAAATATATAATATACAACTTTAAACGCGTTCTACACGAAGCTACCGTTTCAAAAAACGGGACAATCTGGAGCGCGTGACGCATGGCTATCATTTTCGAGTTTCAGGGACCTCAAAGCAAATTTCTGCCATTGTCTCGGACTTAAGTCGCCCCATGTCAGTGGCTGTAATAGCTGAATTTTCGATTTGAAAATTCGTTAAAACAAAAAAAAAAAAAGATGCGACAAAAGAACCCACTACAAGTTAAAAATACTTAAGTATTTTTTTGGATGAATCTGCTCTGTAAATCAAACTATATAATAGATATTAAAGTTCTTAATATGTTTGAGTCTTAGAAATAAAAAAAACAAAATTCGAACTATCCGAAAAAATGAAACGAATAATTCGATTTTTCGAATTATTCGATTCGATTCGATTCGAGCACTATTCGCACACCTCTAGTATGTAATCTATAATCAATTGTTTTTGGAACCCCCTCAAATAGTTTTCGTGACTCCCACTTAGGGAATCACGCGGTACTACATAGATGACAAAGATCGATTTTTACCTGAAATGTTTGGTAACCACTGAGTTAAATAAACGTTCTTAATTTAACATAATTCATTATTACGTTCTATCATTACGTCATAATATTATTATTGTTATTCTTAACACAGGGAGAAATTATATTATGTACATACTTTTTTCTTAAATGTGCGTTTTAAGAATTTTTAATCATTGATGTTTTTTGTAGTTAAGTATACGAGAAATTTCAAAGAAAATAAAACGGCATTCCCGAAATATTTAAATGAAATGTAACAAATATTTATCGTATTGTCCCTTCTTCTGTACTTTCCCCCCCCCCCTTCCCCTCCCCTCCCCACTCGTGTGCTACTGCCGCACAGCTGACTAGGAACAGAAAAAAAAATGAAAGAAAAATTTCTATTAAATAATTAAGAAACGCATTTTAGTCCGAAGCAACAAATTCAGAACAAAAAAAAAAAAAAATCATCTTCATCTTCTTTCTTCTTCACGTCGTTTTAATTGAAATTAATTTCGTCAAACAAAGGATTTCAAAAAAACAATTCATTTTTTTTTGTATTTTATACTCTCACTTATCTTCTCACCGCCGCGCCCCCCGCTCCTGCCGAGCTGCTTCTGGTGTGCTACTCCCCCCCCCCCCCGTCTCACTTACTTTGAGCAATTATTTTCAATTGAATTGAAATAAAAAGCGCCGCGTACTATACAAAACAACAAAATCATTTAATAATAACACACACAAAAAAAACGCGTTATTAAAAGCAAAAAAAAAAGTTTCGTCTACTTAGTTGGAGAGGTAAGGGTGGGGGGGGGGGTGAGTGACTGAGGAATGAATGTGAAAGTAAAATGCGAAAAAAAATAAAAGTTTTTCACCAAAAAGGAGGAAATAATTAGTGTTCGCAGATGTTTTCTTTTTTTTTCGGGATAAAATAAAAAATAAAAATGCGAATTAACCAAACAATATAATGTTAATCCGCCATTGTCGAATATTGTAAACAGTAAGTGTATTACTAATGAATGAACATGATACACGACATTTCAAAAAGTTTGGACCACTCTACCAGTTACTAAAACATACCGCTAAACTGAATTTCATCTACTAGCAGGGCCGGATTAACCCTGAGTCCGCCCCTAGGCACCTTGAAAAATGCCGCCCCTACCTTTTCTTTGAAAAAAAGGAAATCTTGAAAAAAAAACAAAAAAAAAAAAAAGTCAATCACAAATTTTTCTGCCCTGTTTTAAAAATTTGCCGCCCCTATTCCTACCTTTTTTACAAACTTTCTCTTAAAAAAAAAATAAGTGACGCGCAAAAAAAGGAAAAAAACGTTAATTACTCATTTTTCCGCCCTATTTTAAAAATTTACCGACCCTAAAAATCTCCCGCCGCTAGGCCATGGCCTAGGGTGGCCTATTGGCTAAGCTGGCCCTGTCTACTGGAAACCATTTTTTCTACATTAGAAAATTCCGCTTCGAATTTTCTAAAATTTTATTGGAAGTAAATGCTAATATACACATTTTTTTTAAATTTCTTGCACCCACGGACAAGTTACATGGAGTGGGACCAAAAAATGTCACTTTGAAGCCCGGTATCTCGCAAACGAAACTTCAAAATGAGAGATGGTAAACGAAACTTCCAGCTCAATTTTACGAACTCTTTTAAAAATTGTGCACAAATAATTTTTCCTTCCTATTTTTGAGATTTCTATATACCTATAACATGTACATCATACGGAATTTCATCTTCATAAACAGGGCCGGATTTATACATACCGGCCCTGTAATGTAAGTCTTGAGCCCCTCTTCATAATATTGCTTCCAAATCTACTCAAATAACCAACGCTTTTTAATTCCTTCGGAGAAGTGCAAGATTACTGCCCCCTCGTGTTTTATCTTTCAGAACTTCCTGAACAATTTTGACTCGATGTCTGTCAGTCTGCCCGTCTGTGTATTGGACTTATTTTGATGAAATTTTCTGTGAAGGGTTTTGTGAGTTGATTCCTAGATAATTTCTCTTGTTTCATCTCAAACAAAGTATCAGGGCAATTTTTGAAGATAACTAGAGGATTAGACTATCACTCACTGATTTATACCCGCATGGAGAGGATTTTTAAGTGTGAAGAAGCTACGTGTCACACGCCTCAATAGCTAATTCGAAAAACTAGTATTCAATATTATCAAAAAACAAAAAAGATCTGGAAAGGTATCTTACATTTTTCCTTATGTCCAGAGGTCACTACCATACGGAAAGTGCTTCGGTAATCGTCTAAGTACAGTAATTTCCTTATAAGATTTCAAAACGTGCGTTATATTTAAAAATTATAAAAGACACACCTGTAAAATAACAAAATATAAAGATGTCACGTGCATCGCTTTTCCTCGGCGACTAACTCATAGCTGGCAAAATTCAATAGCATAGATTGATCGATGACTTTGTGCAATCATAATACTGACATGACGCCACAACTGATGCTACTTCACCTAACATATTTAAACACTCAATTTTTTCGGACCAATCTATATTTTGAATATCATACCCACAGTGTAACATACGTCAGTAAGATCGTATATATGTATATAACATTTAAACAGGTACTTGCGGCAATATTTCGAAGAAGTTCGAAATTTCATTACGTATAACGGGGCAATACCAAGGCACTTTCGATGTGTATACTTTTACTTAATTAATGCTTAATTGAAATTAGTGTTTTTAATTTAATTACTTTATATGTACATATATAAATAAGCGAGCATCAGTAGATACCGAGTGAGTGTCGCCTGTCTAAAATAATAATTTTCAAGCAACAAAAAGATATTGTGTAGTGAGCTGTTAGTATAATAATCCATCATCATAACATATTCCTCCCACTTCCAACCCCCTCCACAACCCCCCCACCCCAACCATCCACATATCAACAAACATCCTTACATAACACTCGCACAGACACACAGGCCCAACTTTCTTCATGTTACAATTACCCGAGTGTCAATAACTTTCATAAAACTTTTATTATTTAATATCTATTATGGTTGGAAATTAGCGGGACGAAGGGCGGGGGTGGGGGGGGGAAGATGGGAGTTGTATGTGCCAAGAAGGAAAGGAGTTAACGAAATGGTAGGAAATTGTAGTAATGCAACACTTGGGTGGGATCAAACCAATATTTTCATCTATACTAGAGAAAAAATCACTTTACGAGATGTGGATTTTTATGCGTTCCTAGAATTGAATATGTCAACGAATTGGTAAAAGGTTACGGTATCTGCAACCAAACCCTTCGATGTTCATCCTTCTAATCGAAAAGTCTGTCCTAGAGAATTTTCTAATTTAAAGCGATACATTGGGAAATGAAACAATTGAAAGGATACGAAGAGAAAAGGAAAGGATATTGAAGGACCAATCCATTAAATTATTCATTTGTTTTCGGGGAAAAAACTCTTAAGAATTGTTTTCTACCACCATTAGCATCGAAAGAATCGTCCAGAAATATTTGAGGAAAATCATGAATTCAAATCAAATATAAAAATTCTATGGAACTCTATTTGCATAAGTAAGACTTGTTGTACTTGATCAATTTTTTGGTTAAATATAATCACCAAGAAAAACTGTTTTTCGTCCGAAGAAATCTAAGTAGTAAAGTCTAACTTCGACCAAAAACATTTAAATTTGCTATAAATAAAAACAAAAAATCACGAAAAACCATCCAATCAAATTTCATTTGTTTCCACGCACAAAACAATAAAATGCGAAAAAAACAAAAAATAAAACAAAATTTCGGAATAAAATACGACGACGAACCTCTTAAAAATTGATAAATAATTAAATTTTGTTAGCCGGCAATAAAAAACAAAATAGCCGTGTCGCAGCATCTGCATAACATAGCGAATTTCCAAATATTGGGAAGTGGGGGATCTCATCTAAGACCTGTACCCATTTAAAATAGTTTAGCTTTCTAATAGTGAAACAATTTTCAAAATCAGTTCAGTAGTTAATTTTTGGCGCTTTTGGATCTCCAGGACCCTAACGGATCTCATATAATGTAGGGATCTCATATGTTATTACATTACATAACTACAGTTTTCGATTTTTTTTCTAGGTATGCAAATATATATATAAATTATATTTTCTCTCTAAAGGAGGACATCATACAAAAATTTCCTTTCCATAACGTACTCTTAAAAAATCTGGCTAATTTTTATGAGACAGAGCTATTGTTATTATCCCACATACATACATATTGCATAACTAACTAGCACTTGTTTTATCTAGAAAAGAATTGCTTAAACGATAAAGCATTTATTGTAAAAAAATTCAGCAAATTTTTTAGTTTTTCTCAAAAGCTAGTTCACTTAGAACAATGTTTTAAAAGTTTATCTTATGCTATTTTTTACGTTCTTTCCGATGGTGTAAAAAACAATTTTTTTATTCTGGCCAAATTTTGCAAAAAAAAAAAAAAAAAAAAAAAAAAAAAAAACACTAAAAATGGCGAAAAATGGCCAAAAAACCTGCTTCTAGGCACCCGACGTGTCTGGCTAACGAACTTAGGCGAGCCAATCCGGATTCCAGCTCGCACACCAAATTTCATAAGCATTAAACGTGAAGTACATTTTCGGGTTCTAGAGGCTCCAAAAAAAATTTCTACCATAGTCCCGGACTTAGGTCTTACCAAAAGAGCTGCTGTAATAGCTGAATTTCCAGAATGGAAATTCAGCTAAAAGCAGGTACACTGCCTGCTGCCTGCTGCCTACTACCTACAATCTACCTCCCTCCCTTCCTGCCTCCTTGCCTCTGTGCCCGGCCGTGCAAATACTTGCGCTCTTGTTATGAAACTGAATTACAATAATAAGCCATTAATTTTGTCAAGTGTAACTTTGTGTAAAATATCCGGCCTCTGTGTTGCTGGTATCTATGAGTGTATGTTGTACTATAGTAATTTGTTAGACAGTTGTTGTGTTCTGTTGTTTTGTTCCACACGTACCCTACGCTCCAACAAACCATCCCCCCTCCCCCCTCTGTTAGTAGTCATCCGACAGGCGAGGAGCTCCTGTCGCACGTTCACGTAACCAACCAGTTGTTGTTGTTAGTACCAGTACGTCATTCATCAGTTTTGTGTATCCCTTTCTGGTTCGGGTGAGTACAATTTTAATGATAGCCGCCAATAATAAATTTTACAAAATAAATTCAATTTTAAAATCAAAAAACTTTCCGTTTCATTTAAGGCGTCACGAAATCGCAGAACAGTGTGACCAACTGTGATTAGTGTTGAGAAATTTATTGATTTCTCAATGTTTCCAGCATTTTTGTAACTTTTTGTTACGAAAACCTTATTTATTTTCAAAAGGAACATCCTCAAAAACATCCAAAGACTACTGTGCCCAAAAACCTAACGAAAACATAGACAACATTTTCCTTTAAAATTTTAGACAGTGTATTATATCGAACTTGTGCATAGGGCAGCGGTTAGCGCTGCCCGGGATGGATAGTGGGGTGCCGGGTTCGAGTCCCGATATGTGTGATCTAAATTTTTTTTATTAAATTTATTAATTATGTTACCAAAACTCTACTACGTTGAGTAAATTTAGTAACACAAATTAATAAATTTAAAAAAAAAAAATTAATAAATAAAAACCACATATACCCACCGGGATTTGAACCTGGTTCCTCACTATCCACACGTATCGATAGCACGCTAACCACTAGTCTATGCACAAGTTCAATAGAACACATTAAATAACTTGTATAATAATTATGCTACCTATATTTTTTTTTTGATTAAACTTTAAATTTTAATAGTATAGATTTTTGTGAGACTCAATTTTTTTCTCAACTATCCAGAAATAAACGTGAAAAATTTATGTATTCAACCCTGTACTTACTATACACCTATAATAAGTGCCAACTTCGAATGTTTACCTCGAAAATTTATAATTAGTTGTCACTAACGATAATGGTAAACTTTGCCGGGTTGTTTGTTCCTCTCACCGGTAGGTGACTCCACCGACTGGCTGGCTGGCTACGTCGAGGTAGCTAGCTCGTTGACAGAAAACTTTTTTGATTTAGTGTTTGTTGTGAGTTGTTACTCTCGCATTAAAATCTACTCGCAAACTTGTTTATATTGTAAAACTAACACACAGCTTTGCAAGCGTGTGAACGTAGCCCACCACACATAATACGTCAGTAACAAAACACACACGACAAATACACAAGGTTTGTTCCAACAAGCATTGGAATTTACTGAATATGTAATAGATCAAAATTCTTGAATAGTGAAAATTTTTTTGTTTTTTGGGATAAAATATATTTACAGACCAAATGTATAATTGAGGCAGCCAGATATGACCAAATTCCAACCTAATAGTATTCTGTAATATAATAATCAATACAATAACCGATTGTATCCGTAGCAACGTTTTCAAATAATTAATTATTGTCCAAATATTTGCTTTATATTCAAAATACGTACGTATGCAAATTATGTCCTGCAATAATTATAGTCGCATTTGCTCAAAAATTGACATTATATTATATTCCTTAAATCTTACCAGTCTCACCCTGTTACCTGCTTCAAGAAAAATGCCTACAAACTGGCTTTATGCTTTGTCTAGTAGCATAATATAATAGTGTTCATTGGTTTGTGAATATATTACTTCTAAGCATAACACAAATTCACAAAAAAATCTATGACACATAAAAACCCTTTTGCTAGGGATGAAAAACATTTCTGAATGTCGCAATACCTTTAAATGTGAGCTCCTAAAACCTCGTAATCTTTTGAACCGCCCAACCCTATAATATAATCTTTCAAATTCAACAACCCGATGAGGTAAGTGGTATTTTGTGAAGTAAATTAACAAATATGGAAAAATTAAGGGTTCCGAAATTTTTGCTTCGCAGCCCTTGAAATGATTCACCACACAATAATTCCTCTTTGTTTAAATTTTTTTTCGATAACAAAGTAAAAAAAATTTTTTTCAAAAAAAAAAAAATTCTAATTAAAACAGTCATTTCATTATTGACCATCCAATCCAATCGTGGCTCCAAAACATTGTTGATGGCATCCAATTAAAACATTCAACGTTGCATTAAAATATTAAAAAAAAAAAAATGGAAAACAAAAGCCCGGGACAGGATATAGCCGGTCGCACGACATAAAAATACATAATATTTGAATTTTATAAAAATTAATTTTTTTTTTAACAATTACATCGGTGCGGTTATTTGTAAAAAATAATTGTTGTGGAACGTTTGAAAAATTAACAGACAGTAACAATAAACGGGTTAGTTATTATGCTGAACGCTGAGCGACGTTATCAGTGCAAAAAATAATTATTTTATTACCGGGCACATCCATATTTTAAAGGGAGATTCGCCAAAAAAAAAGAAATTAGAAAAATAAATTGATTTTATTTTTCTTTATAATTATGTTCCTTAAAGTGTTACAAACATTCTCCTAAAATTTTATTTTAAAAAAATCAAAAATCAAAAAGTTATGGGCATTTTAGTGCACGCACTTTACTATAATTCAATTTAAATAAAAAAAACTTTAAATGCTTTTTTCTCGAAAGTACGTTTTCCGACATGGCTCCTCCATATTATTCCTCGATACCGTCATTTTGACAGGAACTAGGATCTTTTGGTTCCGTAATATATTTTCAAAATGGCGGCTGTTTATAGTCGAAAAAAAGCGGTGATTTTTGAAAATTTATTTTCAAAATGCGATTTCTCGCTGTTTTTTTTTTTAAATTTTTTTCTTAGATCCTAGTTAGTGCCATAACTGTATATATGTATATTTTCAGAAAATTCTTAATTTTTTGAGTTTGGTTCATTGGGGATTTCAGAACGCGAGGCACCATCAAGGTGGAAAAATCTCGCAGTGTCGACTTCAAAGCCATTTATACTCAACTCATCTTTGAATTTTTTTTTTTAAATTTTTTTGTAATCTCAAGACATGTAGAAACAATGTTGTATAATTATTTAGTTTTTTAATAAAATATTTATTTGCATAAAAAAAATAATAATAATAAAAGGTCGATTTTTTATGTTTTTTTGGCGTATCTTCCCTTAATACAACAGTAAGATTACCATACCAATCAAAAAAAAAAAAGTTACACAACACTGTTATGTAACACCATGACATTTGAGACGTACAGTACCACTGTGGGACTGACGTCTCTATAAAGTGTACTAGAAACTGATACGGATGAATTTCTAGAAATATATTTTATTGTTGGAGCTTCTAAGTTCCTGGAAATATTAATATACAACTAATGAATTTCTACGAAGCGGACGCTCTTTAAAATGGTAAACATTATTGACCTAAATTTTCGAGGGTGGTAATTCTAAATATAATTGGACGGTATCTGTACGTTCCGGTTTTCCCGGATTCGGAACCGGATTTACCTAATTATATAGCTAAAAGCTGGTTTTGTAGTAGGTCGTTCGCGAAATCGTTTGAAGTTTTAAACGGTTAAGTTTTTGAAAATTTTGTTGGTGTTAGGAAAACATAAAATTTATTCAATATTAATTTATTTTTAGATAATATTTAAATTCTGTGTTCCTAATACGAATGTTAGTAAATTCAGAAAATTTTCTTTGGTTTGTGGAAAAGGAAACTCATAAAGCCTTCTTTCCCTGTAACCTGGAAATTGATCGTAACAGAAATTGAAAGGGTTACTTGTAACCGTAACTTCTATTTAACTGTAATGCCTGTAACGGTTACACAAATAAATCACTGTTTGGTCCAACTCTAGTTAGTAAGTTGGTTCAAATAATTCGAGATTGATCAGAGGTGTCAACTCACATTCCAAAAATTCCATCATAGATGGCGTATTAAGAAGTCTCACTTCAAAAACACTAATAAAATAAATAATAATAATATAACCATTGTTTAAAAATATTTTTAAATAAAAAAATATACGTCTATTTGAACTTACTCGATGATTTGAACAATCGACATAAGTAAACATTAAACAGTAAATATATCTGTTTACTTATTTATTATTACTTTCTTTGTAATCTTTGTATAATATACATATAGGAATTATGCAATTATTTGTTTATTAAACATTTTTAACATTTCAAGGTTCTTTTTATATTAACACTTTCAGTCCCACGGCTTCGGCATCCGAAACCAACCAAAACTTCCCCAGAGGCCGACCGCGATCAATGATTAATTGATTAGTTGATTACTCATTATGTGTGCGATGTTTATCATGTTTATCATTCTTCATCACACGGATGTGTTCCCATTCACACAAACATATACATACAAACAAACACTACTCTCTTGGTTTCTATGTATAAAAAATTTTAAAGCAGCTTCCACATTCTCGCCGAAGTTGGACGAAGTAGTTCCTCGCGAGGTTGGCCGAGGCATAAGAATAGCATTGAAATACCAACCGCGAAGCACAACGAAATGACCCTCTACATTCTCGACTCGTCCAACCTCGGCGAGAATGTGGAAGCTGCTTTAGATAAACAAAAAATACATAAAAAATATAATTTATATTTTTAAATAAAATTGATTTGAATGCCAGTGTATTATGTAGTATGTTTGTATGTACGTATCACGTAGTACGTCTGTTTACAGTTTTACACATACATACGTGTGGAACTGTGTTGTGTGTTTGAATCATTTTATGTATTTGTTTATATAGTTTGTTTTTTTAAATATTGCCGGCTTCTGGGGAAATTTACTATGAAAGTGCTCGGGCTTCATAGTGTTAAAAACTAAATTATGTACATATTTCAATATGGATATATGTAATTATAATTACAATCAAATCCTACAGTAAAACTGCTGTAACAAGCACATATATGAAACTTATGATTGTTGAAAATAACATTTCGACAATGCATTTTCGAGAAAAAGCATTGTTTGGGCGTCGTTTGAAATAGTATAAAGAAACGGTTGCTCACGCCGATCAGTAAGAAAATGTCATAATTGGATGCGTTAAATTTTATTTTTGTGTTAATATCAAAGCCTGCTGGACTATTTTACCATTACCAACTTTCCCCCACCCTAACTCAATTATCGGTATAATCAAGGGACCAAACTACTATATGAGTAGTTAGTATTCCGACTATAGCAGAAAGGTGACGTAAAATCCTTTCCCCTTCGCATCACTATGTTGTGTAGGTACACACTGTTTGTAGTGTGTGAGTATTCATACACACACACAACTACAAAACACGTACTATCGGACAGAGCAACGTGCAGCTCAAGCAATAATGGCCTTACAATACATCAATCGTAGTGGATTCGGTGGCCGACACCGACTGACTAAATGCCTTAAGCTGTGATAGACCAACAAATGACTCCAAGCGAGCTACACTTTTTTGATATTAGTTTGCTTCTAGTGTTTTATAGGTATAATAATACTCCTGTGCATTCCATTTATATGTAGATATTACTTTTCTGTACCACTTTATACACATTCATACTATTCTGAAATGTTTTTTAAATTTTTATTTTGTTAAAAATTATTATAATAATTCTTCAAGGTTGTTTTCATTCATTTATTATTTAAATTGAAACGCCTTCTTCAACAGCATTTAAAACAGGTCTAATATAATGAGCACCTTTATCCACCTGGTTCTAACTGTACACCACGATTCAAGGTGTTTTTTGTCAATATGTTTTTTCAAACATAATTATATTGAAGTATACGGTGATCTTTTAAGTTCAACAACACTATATTTGTCCCACCTAGTTCACTGAAAGTAATAGTTTTTGTCAAATCTCATTCTAAACTACAAACAAACATATTCTACTGTAAATATCTCAGAAAATATTGATTTTTCGACCATAAGGGTAAGAATCAAAATTGTAGCCGATAAAATTTTCTATCGAAAAGGTTCAGTGAGGTTTGTTCGAAAAACGCACCGTTTCAGAGATATTCATATAATACTACAATTAAGTATTTATTGCAATGAAAACTGTCAATATAATGTAAATACATAAAAAATTATCTATACTGAAAGCAATTAAAATAATTCATTATTCAAAAAAGTAATATTAAAAATAAATATGAACTAAAATGTGTTGTTTATTCAAAAGTAAAAATAAAAAAAATAGTAAATTTTGAATATAAAAAGCCGGTAATAATTATTTTTTTAATGCAGCTTCGAAAATAAACATAGGATTATTTTAAAAAGTTTTTAATTGCACAACTAATTGATTCGAATTAATTGATAATAAACAACAGGGGCGTATCAAAAAAATTTTTTTTTGGGGGGGGGGGCACAGTAAAAAATTATTTTTAAAAAATATTTAATTGATATATTATTATTTTTTGGTTAATTGAAATTCATATTAAACGGCCGGTAATGGACAGTCACTTATAATTGATTATAATATTATAATTAATAATTGCAAATTTATTTTATTTATAAATAAAATTATTCCTAAATATATATCATATAATTAACAAAAACAAACAGATATAAATAATATGTTGGTTATAAATTAACAGATATTATTTATTTAATTATTTCACGGTGAAATTGTTCGCAGGAAAAACTTTAGTTTCAAATTTAAATCCACAATAATTGATGATGATTGATTTCCTTTTAAATAAAAGTTATGGTTTAAATGAGATAAATATTGCGTTTATTAATTTTGGATTTATTAAAACGAAAAAAAAAAATTGAAAATATTGAGCCACTGATAAAATAAAATAATCTAGATACGAGAAATTGGTAGTTTATAGACCATGTTATCTGTATCTAGCAGAAATAACCGTTTTGAAGTCCCCTGAATCCAAATTAGTCATTTATATTAGCTATTTTGATCTCCACTCAACTGTGAAACCACTTGAAGGGATTTTGATGAAATTTAGTATGGTGATGAAGCTCACGAAACTACACAACCTGGTGAGGGTCAATACACCCAAAAGTTGTTGTGGGCGGGGCTTAGACGCCCTTGAATTTTGAAAATGTCCCGAAAATCGACAGATCGGTGATTTCCAGAAAAACGGTTCTAACGATTTTGATTAAATTGTAACAACATAAAGTAAAACACATTTGGGACCTAACAAATCAATTCCCATGTCCCCCCCAGCTAGAACTGTCTTAATCAACATAAAATTTTAATGGAAATTTTGTTGATTCCAGCTGGTTTTTTGGTCATTTCTCTCGTAGCAACCAAAAGGAACTTTTTTTAAAAGCTTTTATTTAACTTGCTGTTTGTTTGTTTAGATCAAATCTTGCAATCAAAATTTAGACAACTTCTACTTGAATTAGAAGTTTCAAAATTTGCATATGTATATAACCTTAATGACAATGTAATATTGTATAATTAGTTTTATTTTAAATTCGCTCAAAACTAGAATTACTTATTTTTAGTCTTGTGCAAATTTTTTGACATTTCGAGCTGTCAAATACTTGTTCGTTGATTTTACATTGCGAATTTTAGTTTCCATAGTTATACAGTCGATTCTCGTTAATTCGAAACTCGAGGAACTCTTAAAATATTACGAATTATAGAGAGGTTCGAATTATCGCAGGTAACAATTTTAATTTTTTAAGCATTTGCGGTGAATGAACTTGATCGTGTCTCAAAATGTACTTAAAATCTTTCTGTCTTTTTCTCTCTGCGCAACTTTAAATTGTCGAGTGTTTGACGCCGATGAGTTCGAATTAACGCGTCGTTTTGTTACCTAGCAGATTTTTTCGTTCGAATTAGCAGGTGTATAAAAATGTATTGTTTTAGTTCAAAATATAAAGAGATTTTGTAGGGAACTCGTGATACGTACGCAGGTTTGAATTAACGAAAGTCTACTGTATTTGATTGAAATATACATTTGTAAAATTTCTTCTTTAAATATTTTTTAATTGATTATGATCAGACTAAAAAATAAAAAATTAAATTAAGTAAAAAAATAATTTTTTAAAGCAAACTTTTTTTTAAAAATAAACTAAATGAATGAAATAATTTTTGAGTAAACTTTGATGCAATGTGCAACAAAATTTATAAAAGTTTAAGGCGTCTAAATTTGGGAACTATTGAGGAGTAAAACACTTACTCAAGTACTCATATCTAAAACGAAAATAATTAATAATAACACCTCGAGATTTTATAAATTATGTTTTAAATTGTTTCAAACTTTACTCAAAAATTTACTCAAAGTTTTCTTTAAAAAATTATTTTTTAACTTTGACTTAATTTTATTTACAAAACAATTCAGACAATTTCCTCACAATTGCAATCAGCCCAATAAATGCTTAAACTCAATTCTCTTTCACGTACAAAATCATCGTCTAGTCAATATTACGAAACTTGAAAATCTATGTAGGTATATCTAGTTTGTCCTCAATAGCTAAAAATAGCTAAACATAATTTAAAAGTGAAAAAAATGTCAAAAAGATCATTACAGCAATATTACATACTAACGAACTTAATATTCTGACAAAATACACCGCCTATTAGTTGTGAACCCACAAACTGACTGGGCGAAGTTTATTGGCGATCAATCATTTATGTATTTCGATTATAATATATTCATCCAAATAGTACTTACAATAGTAATGACAAATTGTTACTGGTGAGTTTCCTAAACATGCAATGTATGAGTACTGACTGAGTAGTGAGTAGATACTTGCGAACAGAATATTAAATATAAAAATACCCCTGTCGCAGCATCCTGCATAACATAGCGAATTTCCATTTACAAAAGTACGTTTTTCTCGGAAACTAGTTGATATAGAGTAATTGTAAATAAAAAAAAACCTTCTTTATGTCATTTTTCCGCCTCATTCCGCCAAATTTTTTTCACGAAAAATGTCCAAAACCCCGTAAACGTTTTCACGAAATTTCTTAAAAATAAGATGCTTCGTTCTTGAGTTATCGTGTCACATTTATATATATGTTTACTAAGTGTCCGCACGATAGCTCAAGAACGAAACATCTTATTTTTAAGAAATTTCGTGAAAACGTTTACGGGGTTTTGGATATTTTTCGTGAAAAAAATTTGGCGGAATGAGGCGGAAAAATCACATAAAGAAGGTTTTTTTTTATTTACAATTACTCTATATCAACTAGTTTCCGAGAAAAACGTACTTTTGTAAATGGAAATTCGCTATGTTATGCAGGATGCTGCGACAGGGGTATTTTTTATTTACAATTACTCTATATCAACTAGTTTCCGAGAAAAACGTACTTTTGTAAATGGAAATTTGCTATGTTATGCAGGATGCTGCGACAGGGGTATTTTATGTAATTTTTTCTTCTCTTTTAAATGGTGTAAAAAAATTTCGCAAAAATTTTTGAATAAGTGGAAATTTTCGCAAAAAACTAATTTTTTGCTAGAACAAAAACCATGTTCCTGGCATCCGACGTGTCTGGCTGACGAACTCATCCAAGGGTTTGGGACTTCCAATGTTCTCACCAAGTTTCGTAAAAATTGGATACTTCGTTCGAGAGTTATCGTGCGGACACATATATATTTAAATACATATACATATATATATATATATATATATATATATATATATATATATATAAATTTGAATGAATATTATTTTCGGTTCCTAGGGACCTCAAAACAAATTTCTGCCATGGTTCCGGGTTTAAGTCGCGTCATGACAGTGGCTGTAATAGCTGAATTCCATTCTTGGACGACTTTCAAGTTTTCAAAAATTTTTGAATAAGTGGAAATTTTGGCCAAGAACAAAACCAATGTCCCTGGCATCCGACGTGGCTGGCTGACAAACTCATCCAAGGGTTTGGGACTTCCAATGTTTTCACCAAGTTTCGTAAAAATTGGATACTTCGTTCGAGAGTTATCGCGCGGACACACCCACACACACACACACATATATATATATATATATATATATATAATATATATATATATATATATATTTATTATAATATATATATATAAATTTTAGTGACTATTATTTTCGGTTTCTAGGGACCTCAAAACAAATTTCTGCATAGTCCCGGGCTCAGGTCATGCCCCCCGCGGTCATGACAGTGGCTGTAATAGCTGAATTCCATTCTGGAAATTTTATCATATATTTATGTTAACTTTCAAAATAATCGCCTGTATATGTTAAAAATTTAATACTTGTATACATAAAAATCTTTGTTTACATTAAAAATTTTCTCACGTAGACTGTATATGTATATACAACACACACAAACCGTACGCATAATGGTAGTACGGATAATGAAATGGTCCTGTACCTTTATACATGTATCACAATTATGTGGATCGTATCAAAAAGGATAGCTATCGTATGCATATATATGTATGTTATATACAAAATATCCATATTGTGTCGAATATGTTCTCAGACTGTGCTTAGATTCACACTTTATACGATAAAATGATCACATTATAGAAACAACATCGCTTTTCTCGGAAACTAGTTGACATAGAAAAAAAGTTTTAAAGACCTTTTTTATGAATTTTTCTTCTTTTTTTTTAAATGGTGTAAAAAAATTTCGCAAAAATTTTTGAATAAGTGGAAATTTTGGCAAAAAACTAATTTTTTGCAAGAACAAAAACCATGTTCCTGGCATCCGACGTGTCTGGCTGAAGAACTCATCCAAGATTTTTGGACTTCCAACGTTTTCACCAAATTTCGAAAACCTAGGACATTTCGTTCGAGAGTTATCGTGCGGACACATATATATATAAATACATATATATATACATATATATATATATATATATATATATATATATATATATATATATATATATATATAAATTTGAGTGAATATTATTTTCGGTTCCTAGGGACCTCAAAACAAATTTCTGCCATGGTCCCGGGTTCAAGTCGTGTCATGACAGTGGCTGTAATAGCGAGTTTCCATTCTGGAAATTCGCTAACATATTTTACGTTTACCAGTGAATGAAAAATTATAAAAACATCTGGTCAAATCGTTTTAACGTTATGATGAATTAACAAATTCTACGGTATACAGGCTGTTTCAGAAAAAAGATAATAGTAAAGTTAGTTTTTTCATGGAAACTAGTTGACATAGAATAATAGTTTAAAGACCTTTTTTATGTGATTTTTTCTCCTCTTTCCAATAGTGTAAACAAAAATTTGAATTTTGGTAAATTATTCCAAAAGCTCGTTTTTGAGCTTCCAGACGTCGGACGTGTCTGAAAAATATTAGCGGGTAAAAAACCATTATTTTTGTTCCAGATTATTTTAGTTTACATCTTTAGGGTAAATTTAAAAAAAAAATTACTACGGTTTCTGCTATGCCTTTGGTCAATAATCACTTTTAAAGATTTTTTGTTTATCGATTAAAAATGTCTCAAAATTTAAGTCTAACGAAGCATTACATAGAAACATGAAGTGATAGTTAACCAAATTTATTTTTTCTGTAATCTCCTGACTTTTTCTGAACATTTTGATGAAAAAATTATTGCTTTATGTTAAATATTACAGAAGTTATAGATTTTTTAATATAATAACGTCACCGAAAGTGATAGACACGGAAACACCATTTTAACCCTATTTTGCTAAATTTCAAAAATTCATAACTTGAAAACTATTAGAGATAATTTTTTTTTAAATTTTGTACAGACGATTAGGATGGTTAAATAAACAAATAAAAAAATTTTCAGCTAAATCTGAGGTCATGGGTGACATTTTTATGTTTTTATTGGATGATTTGAAATGAAATGACCCAGGTTTGATAATTTATTCATTATTTCCTTAAGTCTTATAACATTTTTTTTTTCAATATATAAAAAAAATGACGGCTGTAGTTAAGCCTTTCATTGAAACGTGTTACTTTTTCATTTCATAAAATTTATATTTTTGCACAAATATTGGCATATAAGTTTGGTTCACACCACGGACGATAACGAGAAATAGAGGGGCCACAAGAATTAATTACATTTTTTTTTTTTGAAAAAAAAAAACTTTCCCCTAAAAAAAATAAATGACGAGTAACAAGAAAAAAAAAATTGTTTTTACTTCTTTTCCCGGGCTAAATACCGGCAGCCCGAGCCCCGGAACTGTCCCTCCTCTTGTCGGGCATGCACAGAAGGTAATAAAAAGTATAAATTTGTTATACATTTCAAAAAAATCGGTCGAGGAATAGTCTTTGAGAGTGAGAACGTCAGCCAATTGGTTATAAAAATGTTGTTTCGAGAAAAATGTATTTAAAAATGTCGATATGTGTAATAGTAGAACCGAAACTACTTCAGCACACAATGTAATACGAAACACTTTTTTTTAAACTGTTTCCAAATTGTTTGAATAAGAAATGTGAGGTTAAAATGTAAACAGCCTGTATACGCGACTATTTTTATTGAACGCTCGTGTCTCGCAATAACATCTTAATTCTTAGTATTTTTTTGTTTTTTACAAACATACGTCAATTTTCACATCATAAAACAAATCATAAGTAAATATGTTATTTTTATTACTTGAGACCGGGGACCAGTGCCATAAACATTCACTCCGATAAAATTATTAAGGGGTTACACTATACTGTGTTGAGTGTTGACCTAAAAATTAATAAGAATATTATGTTAATTTTAAATATTTTTTATTTCAGAATTTTTTTAATTTTTGTAACTTTTAAAGCTACTGTTCGTTACTGCTACTGAAAGTTACCAAAATAATATTTTTAATCGGAGTGCTTTTAGTAAAGTGAACAAAAATAACAAAAAAAAATTTCAACAAAAAAAAATTATATTGGAGACACGTGGATTCGAACACAGAACCTCTCTGATTCCCCTGTCAAGTCACTACACTTTATACACTGAGCTACACGAAACTAACTGATATGCTGTGTTTTTTCATAATATTTTTTGGGTTTTGAATCATCTTCGAATCCTGCCGGATCCTAATTACTAATTAAATTTGTGATCCCTGCGTCGAAAAAAAATTAATTTTTATTTCCAAAATTAATGCGAAAAAAAAATTTTCTGACCTTATTTCTCTGCACGGTACGACGTCATTCGCAGTATAGCGGCAGCGAAGGAGGAAAAAACTAATTACAAAACAGTGTATTATTGTTTCAAAACATAAATGTTAAATTAATATTTGAATAATTAATCACCGGCACATTATCCTGGAGGATTTTGCCCTTTGTTAGAAGAGATAACGAACAACTTGTCTCGTTGACAGTTTTATCTCTAAGCCAGGCACAATACACACATACACATACACATACTAACACACACCACATCGCATTGTTGATAAAGGTATTTTGGGTTAGTAATTATAGGTGCACGTTTTAATCATATTCATTATATATGTACCACTGGTGCTTACGGTAATCGACAAAATACTATCAGTATCATAAAATTACAGTACAATACAAAATTATATAAACACGAGATGAGTGGTAGGTATGGGGGGCACTTGACAACGCACTGTAATTGTCTATATTCAGGGGCAAGTAAGAACATCGCTGATATTGACTAGTTCAAAAAAATGAATTAAAAAAAGTGGTACACAAGACACACTTAACATTTACATAGTTCGCGGTAAAGGTACCTAATCATTTTGGTTATCTTTTTAACGAAATATTAAAATTGTTTTAAGGCCCTATTCCACCAATAAAAATAGTTGTAAATTAAATTTTGATTCAGTATTATAAACGTATTTCATGATTAAAATAATTTAGTGCACGATTAACCTATAATATGTTGCAAAAATATGTTTTAATTTCCATATACATAATATAAAAATTAATTCTGTACCTCTAGTTGTAAAAAATGAAATGAGGGAATGAAGAATTACCAAAATTAACTATGTAGGAATGCCAGAAAAATGACTGGCTACTGTCGAATCAATCGTATTCGTATAAGAGGAAGTTCATTATTTTGACAGCAAAATTGAAGAACTCGCTCTCAAATTACCTTAACTTAATCAATCACTCTGATTCAGATCACTTTCATAAAGCTAATTTGAAAAGTTTACAAGAAAATTTTCAGTGTAAGTAAAAGGGTAATTTTTTTCCCGAAAATTAATCAAATTGTGGAACCGCTAAAACCAAAGACTTCTGTAGAATTAGTCAACACAGCCAAAATGAAAAATTGAAAACAAAAATTCTGTGCTAGAAGACATTTACAAATATTTGTAAACATTTCGTGCACTGGTAAATATATGTCCTTACCCCCCCCCCCCCCGCACTCCCTCCTGTTTACTAGCTGTGCTAACACCAGAAACAGGATAATGCTAGCAAAACTAACCAGTAAATTTCCAACTTTCTTACAAACGACATATATGTGTACAAATGCTTGTGTAGGTTTTAGGAGACAAAATTCAAAATCCACCTCTGATTATTATCAGTGTTAATATTTCTAGAGAATTCGTTTGCGAAAACAATATGGAATATTCTATTGTTTTCTATACATCAAATACAACATAAACAAGTGAATAATGAAACAACAGACGCCGGTGATAAAAATAAGAAGATCGCATTTTCATATGCAGGTGTGCAGTTCTCGAGTTATTTCATTATATAATATTTTAATCTGAGAATTTAAAATAAAATAATTATGAATTATAAAATCTGATGTGGGTGGTACAAATATTTAAATAAAATAATGTTTGTTATCTAGTCTATACATATAGCTCAAATGTAGCTCAAATGAAAATCGCTGAATAGACGAAATATTATGTACATATATTATGGATATGATAAATATGTAATAAAATGTATGCATTTTATATTTATTTTTGCAATTTTTTTCTCTGAGCTGTCATTACAATTTTTAATCTTTCATACTATAACAATGTATTTCAAAAAAATTGAGTTATTCAAAATGTATCGTTCTATAAAACTTCGAGATTTCAGTAGCATAATCGGGAACAAAAATTTTAGTAATTTCGCAGGATTTCCCTTAAAATGATTTGGACTTGAATTTTTGGGAGATGTTTTCCGATACTATTTGACTGGTGAAAATTTGGTTACCAACACAACTTAGTCAAGTTCTATAGTACCGATACCTTGTTTTTTCCAAATTTTTTTGAGCCCACAGTTGAAAAGTAAAACATAAAGTTTCAAGATTTCTTTTTTTCGGGACCCTAAAACTGTTTTATTACTTCGCCAACGCTTTGCAAGGTGATATATTACTTATAGAAATATATAAATTATAAATTATGACAAGCTGTTACGAAACCTCAGTTAATACGTAACCGACATGGTTAATGAACCAATAAAGTGACAGCGGCCACCGTGTGAGGTCAGCACGATACCAATTACTGCTTTTTGAAAAAAAGAAAAAAAATAAGATTTAATTTCATTGAAGTTTGTAACTACAATATGTAGCCTGCTCTATGTATACATAATTGTTCCCAAAAATTTGAATGTTATACGTTTCGAAAATGTTTGGCAACAATGTTCGTTATGGTGTGTACCCGCGCCTTATCTTGTTCGCGAACATTCGAATTTTTGAAAAAAACGGTAAAAAACTGACAATTTTTAGTTGAACATTATTATATGTTTCTAAAATGTTTCACAACATACGTTTCTAAAATGTTTCGCAACAGTGTTCGCTATGGTGTGTACCCCGCCTTATAATTGTTCGCGAACATCCAAATTTTTAAAAAGAATGGTGGAAAATTTTTTGTGGTACAGTATACTAACGATTTATATCATATCACATGATGACAAATTATTAATAAATAATAAATGAATAGCTCTAAATTAAACAAAAATATAAATATTTTAAAATAAACAGAATATTAACATCAGCCTCATATCAACATCATCATAGACTAGTGAACGCTGCTAGCTGGATAAATTTAATTATTCACAACGAGTAATAATTCAGGCCGGCTGTACAGAGTTTGCTCGCGGCCTATATTACGCCGCTTATGGATGAGATTGTATTGTTATGTAATATTAAATTATTTTAAAATACAACCCCGGCAGACATCAGATTATAATTTAAAACATATTTCAAAAAAAAAAATACATAAAATATTAATAATTAATGAGAATTTTATATGCATACAATCTCACAGTCCATTAAAATGATCCACACTTATTTTGTTCTCAGTAATGCCAAATTTGTTCGGTAAAAGAGTAAAATTTTTGGAAAATCGTTCGTTACACCCTCAGTAATTCTGCTTTCCCGTACTGCGAAGGGGAAATGTACCCCTGCCCCTTTTTCTGTAACATTTCAACCACAGTATCCTCAAAAATTTGAGAAAATACGGGTTCTTTCGATGAAATTTAGGCGACTAACTTTTTCGGAATACAAAAAAAAAATTTGAAGCAAAGAAAATGGTCCAAAGTAAATGAAAATTTATACCGAGATATATTTCAATATTAGAAAGCAAACCCTGAAAATTTAAATCTAAATCTTCAAGAAAAATAGCTTCAGAAATAATTTCATATACCCTATCGTAAAGGAACTTGTTAGAAAAATCTTTTAAAATACAGTTAAAGTTCTCTTAATCACATTTTATTTTTAGGGCTTCGTAGTTCCAACAACGAAATCCTTATGAGTTCATCATATCTGTCACACGGGGGACCGTCATTTCTCACTTGACTAGTTTTACAAACGACACTGACACCGGTTCTTTTGCAAAACATATTGATCTTTAAAATTTGCGTGTTTCTTTAAGGGAGACCACTAGTGTGACCGCCTGAAAAAAGGTGATTTTTGGGAATTTTTTTAAAAAAAAACTACTGTATGGAATGTTTTCATATTTTAAGGACATACTGGTTGATATATAATAAATTCATGATAGAATTTTTTAACCAAAAAATTGAAAATTCAGTGAGTTATTCGCGATCTCCCAAGGCTCCAAAAAAAAAGTTCCCCCACTGCTGCAGTGATAGCGACCTTCACAGTGCCTGAAATCAAAAAAACCAAAAAGCCTATTAAACTAGAAGGTATTTCCCCTGCCATGAAAAGTTGCAATTTAACAAAATGGCGGAGTTTTAAAAAGAAAGTTTCAAATTTTGCGCGAAAATTTGATGATTTTTGGGCTGCAAAAATTACATTTTTCATTCGATCGGAAAACTGGAGGTTCATGGTACGAAGAAACATATATAAAAGAAGCTGCAATAAGAATGAACTCGATCGGATGATTTGTTTTTGAGTTATAACTGCAGCAAATTTGAAAAATGTAGTTTTTCTTTACCTTTAAGTTTTAATCACTGAGAATTTTTTTCTAAAATTATTTACGATGTACTCACTATATAACGGTCATAGTAAAACTAGATGAGTCGTTTAAATGTGCCAGGGTCTAGCTTCTCCACAACATGTGACTGGCAGCCACGTCCAGAAACTCCCAAACTATCAACCTTCATACATTTCTCAATATCTCAAAGTTAACAATGAAAATCACAATCCGCTCTTCGGATGGCTGTAACTCAAAAACTATTTGAGATATGCACTTGAAATTTTAGTATGTTATCTTTGAAGGTATACATTATGGAAATTCCAATTTTTTAAAAATCTTACATTAGTGATCCCCCTTAAGGGATACAGAAATCCAAAATATCACTTAATTGGTCCTCATACTAACATTATATTTCAAAATCTGTAAAATACGCTAACCATTGAAGAATCCTGACTCAATGTATGTTTAACATGCACTTAGTCAGTGGTGTAATTACAATTTTTACGACCGGGAGCGATTTCGACTCAAGCGTTCCCTTCTCAAAGGTCCCTTTTCCCTCAAAAATACAGTTTACAAGCTAAAAAAAGACTGAATTTCTAGCTTTTCCTTGCACATCATTCTTTCCGAAAAAATATCGGTGAACAAAAAGAAAAACCCTTTCCAATAAAAAATTACTTTTACCCCCTCGTGTAATTTTCCGTGTTGCGCCCTGAAGCGACTGCTCCCCCCGCTGCATTCTAATTACGTCCCTGCACTTAAACAAAATTTTCATTACTTAATACGTGTTGATTTATAAGTAATGAAATGTTTATTACTATTTAAAAAGTACCATTTGCCCAAACGGAGCGACTCAAAATCTCATTCAAAACATCACTGCGAATGACACTATCGAGAACATGTACTGTAGAAACATAAATCAAATTCGAAGATATCGAATGTACAACAAAAGGTCCGACAACGTTTCCGAAAATTCATGTTCCACTATCTATTTAAATAACAAAACTATCCGAATATTGTTATTCTAAAACGAACGATCGAGTTAAAACCGGGCGGTACGAGCACCGGATTAGCTATGGCTGTGTAGCCGGTTCGTATTGCCGTTGCCGTTGCCGCTACAGATGGTGGAACTCAATGTAAACATAATATCAGTGCCAACATTACAAATTGAAACTATTTATCAGTGTTGCCAAACGAAACCGAATCGTCCGATGAGGAAATGTAAATAATCGTTTTCACATAGTTAATATGTTTCGATTTATTAGTTTTAGTGTTAGAATGTGGAATGGCAATTGGTTGCCCCGCATGTACCCCCCACCCCAACTCCACACTAAATGTATGTCCTACACTAGCTGTATGCTATAATTGGGTTGGAAGAGTTTCTTCAACTCAGTGGCATATTACGACAAAACTTTATTGGGATTAATTAAATTGACAGTTTTTTTTTTGGGGGGGGCGAATGCCGAATTCTCTTCCGCCGGTTATGGCGTACCGGGAAATGATCGATTTTTGTCCAACTGGTTCTTTTTGGGACTTCAACGACGAACTCGTCAAGGATGTCATTGCAGAAATGGTCAACTCTCACTTTACGATATAGGTACTTTCTTAAATGACAATGTAACATATCTCTTTTTATTACGAGGGGCACATACGGAAAACAGCTAATCGACATTGTTCCAAAGAAAATTGTAAGCTCTATCTGTTCGTACATAGTAAAAAAAAAATTGTGTTATGCGTAAAAAAAAAACTAGTGGTTAGAATTTTTGTGTTGTATAAGTAACACAACCCTGCGTTAATATAACATTTCGTGTTTGTGTTAAATGAAAATATTAACACAAATTTCGATTTAACAGAATAAAAATGCTAACCTGTTTTGTACAACAAAGAAGTAACATAATATTTGTGTAGAGCAAAAGAATGTTATAAGTAAGTAAATTAGATTAGAATATATATGTACCAAAATATATATAATAAAAAAGATGAGAGTAGTTCTTATTATTAAGCAAAACCGAAAAATTATAAGTTTTTTCAGTTATTGGCGAATATAGTTTTATTAAACGTTTAAAAATGAAACAATTTTCTTACATTTTAAGGTTATTTTGTTACATGATTTTTTTTAACTGAATCTGTAACAAAATAACCTTAAAATATAAGAAAATTGTTTCATTTTTAAACGTTTAATAAAACTATATTCGTCAATAACTGAAAAAACTTACAGTTTTTCGGTTTTGTTTAATAATAAGAACTACTCTCATCTTTTTTATTATATATGTTTTCGTAGATATATATGGACAAAAGTAAGAATTTTTACAAAGGACTGACTTACTTTGCGTTCTTTGAGTCTTATTTATAATAATATATATATTGAACAAAATCGTTATAATTTTTGACGACTTTTTCAAATATCTTAATTCTTAAGCTGCAGTGGAAGTAAAATATTGAATAAAAAAGTTTAACAACTATCTCTGATAAATCTGGAAAATTAACACAAAATGTATGTGCTCTTGTGTGCTAAATCATTGACACAAATCTTGTGTATAGATGTGACACATAATATGCTTTGTGTTAAAATAACACAAAAAATTGAGTGGACCGTTCTGGACATGTGAAATGTGTTAATTTTAACACAAATTTTTCACTGTATATCAGCATTGTCTATACTTACCCAAAAATCCATATTTTGGAAGTTACAAGCAATCTTTACTTAACAGTTTAGGATCTGCAATTGCTGTCTTATTTGTCGTAAATTGAGCAAAAAATTTGTAGTTTTTCATAGTTATTTAATTTAAAACAGTTTTTTGTAGTTTTTTTAAAAAAAAAATTTTCCGAAAATTTTCCAATGCTCCGTATGCACAATTATATGTACCGCCACTGTTGCAACTTCATCGAAACGACGACAAATCGATTATCGTCCGCTAGAATAATATTTGTATAAGTGTTGATGATAGGGCTTTTTGTTTATACTGTGTATTAAGTGTAAGAAAATGGTTCTGGCATTCCGGACCAGTTTTGCCATTTAAGAAGATTTTAACGACATCTTTTCTCTCCCTTCCCTCTGCACCGTCTCCAACGGAGACGAACAGAGACGAAGAGCCGAAGATGTAAAGAGTATAGAGTCATTTGTTTTAATAATTGTTGTTAAGCTTTGTTCTATTTCAATTTATTACTTTATTGAGTTGAGAGCAAGTGTCCGTCCGTTTGTCTGTCTGTCCGTTAGTTCATCTTGGAAAATCAAAAACATTTGCTTGATCGTAAAATTAATTATGTTAGCATTTCCGCATAGAAATTCGCAGTATAATTTTCGACTTTTTTTGTTGTTAAACTTAAATGAAATTAAGACAAAGACAATATTTAATCCAATTTTTTTTTTTGATGGGCAAATTCCATTGATAAATAAAATTTGAAGAACGGACCGAATCAAAAGTTTGACACTAAATTTGTATACGTACACTGAGAAAAATTTACAATAAAAATTACGGAGCTGCCTCCGGTAAACCAGGCTCAAGTGACCAGTCGGTAGGAAATTATCAAGCAAAAATATAAAAAATGCCTTTCAAACATTATTTTTTACGATTCATTTGAAAATTTTTCCGGTACAGCTTAAGAATTTTTCCTATACTGCTCCGTAAAATTTGATGGGCTAGTAAAATTTCAAGTGGATACCAGGAAAATTTACTTAATTTTTGTTAACTTATTGAATTATTGAAACCTGTCTTTCAGCATCTCTCTCACACAAGCATCGCACCAACGTAACGCTAGAGGACAAGCACATACCTAACTGCTCTGGCACGCGTAACTATCCGCACCAAACCAAGGTCATTTTGAATACGGCTTCTATTGCAAACAGACAACTAACTTATTGTTGTTACTTGTTTGTGCCTTGTATATGATGTGTACCAAGAATGTTATCATTTTTTTTCTGTTTTTTGTTGTAATAAACTATTTAATGGACTTGACATTTAAAACAAAGAATTGTTACTTGTGTTTCATGAAAATCGCATTATTTTATTATTGATAAAGAACTAATAATTAAGATATAACAATTAAGATTTTTATATGTATTGATGTTTATTGAAACATGTTTTTCTACAAATAATACCTACCTTTCTATCAATATCTTTTTAAACTATTTTAATTCAATTATTTATTAATAAATAAAAAAAACACCTTATAAATAATACGGTAAGAGAGTAGAATTTTTCCTGTACAGCGCCGAAATTTTTACGGAGCCATAGAGTAATTTTTACTATACTCATCGTACTTTCTCCTTTGCCTGTCACTTATGCCCGCATTACTAGAGAGCTCCGTAATTTTTTACTAGAAATTTCCGTAAAAATTACCGCATTTTTTTTCTCAGTGTACGTATTTTGAAAATAAAGCCAATACCACACATTTTTTCTTTCAAAATTTTACAGTTTCTTTTCAAAAAAGTAAAATTTTATTATCAATATTATATTTTTACAATAATTATTTGAAAACCTTACTACGGATACCATCCATTACTATATTACAGAATACTATTAAGGTCGAAACATGGTCCTAACTGGCTGTCTCAATTATACATTTATATAATTAGTCTATATATATAATATAATATTATAATATGTATGGTTCATTCGTCTGTGATGTTTAATCACTTCAAAATTTTATTTTATATTTTTCGGAACCCCCCCAAAAAAAGCCATTCAAATCAATAAAGTTGGATTTATTTTGCCAATAAATAATGGAAAAAAAAGAAATATTAAAAAAACATAAATATCAATTTAAAAATAACCCTTTTCGATCATAAATTTGCCATTGGAGAAAAATATGACTTTCAAAGTTTTTTATGGCAAACATTAAATTAGTTTGAAAACAGAGTTATTAGATATCTTTCGATTGAGTTTGGTTTAAATGCAATATAGTCACGTAGTGAGTGGGTAATATGGCATGAAACTAGTCGGTAAAGCAAAAGCGTGCTTCTGTAGTAATTCTACTATATACAATTCCAGTGTTTGGCTCGCGCTGAGGCTATGTAATATTGTAAATGGATTAAATTTTTCCAAAATACAATTTTGTTGTTTTAAATTGCTTTTGTGTTTCCGATAATAAATATTTTTATTATTGATTTTAATCTTAAAACAAACAATACATAAAATAAAGTACATAAACCACTATGAATAGGTTCAGTGAACCTTCGATTGCGCTTGTGTTGTATGTTTAATGTTTTCTTTCTAATGTTTCACACAGTTTTGATGTTCTAATCTAACAAGAAATACAAGCTGAGACAAAAATTAAACGATACATACGTCTTCTAAACGATATTTTTTTTTTGGGGGGGGGGGATGGGAATTTTTTTAGATCCTGACAAAACGTTCGATTCGGATGTTCGCGAACAATTATAAGGCGGGGTACACATTACGAACATTGTTCGCACACAATCGTCATTTCGGAAGTTGCAACTATGTCTATTGAAACGTATTGAGAAATGATGGCCCCAAAATACGTTGTTGGCTTCGGGATGTTTGCGAACAATTATAAAGCGGGATACACACTATGAATATTGTTACGAAAACAACCTTATTGGTATTTTGTTTTGTTTTTTCGAAAATTTTAAATACGTTTCAATTCCGAGGAAACTTTAATTCTGATGTTCGCAAACAATCGTAAAGCGCGGTCCACATTACGAACATGGTTACGAAAACAACCTTATGGGTATTTTGTTTCGTTTTTTCGAAAACTTTTAAATAATGTCTATTGGAAAACATTTCTCAATTCCAAGAAAACTTCAATTTCTGATGTTCGCGAACAATCATAAAACGAGGTGCATATTACGAACACTATTACGAAAATAACCTTTTTAAAGTCAATATCTTCAAATGCGGGCGCGGATGCGAATTTTTAAAAAGTAATAATCGTAGACGAAGTTTTTTGTCCTTTCAAAATTGTGGCTACTTATAGGACAGTAAGTGTGGTAGACAAAGAAGGGAGATTTTAGTGGCAAAAGACGTCAGCAAAAAGAGAACAAAAATTTTTCTAAATGTTTTTTTTGTTTTTGTATCTACTAATAGTTGTAAAATTAATCAATTTTCTGTACCAATACCAAGAAAAAATAAGGATTTCTCTAGTTTATAATAACAATGAATAAATTAGTTTCAATTTTAACATCATGTGA
Source organism: Brachynemurus nebulosus (assembly GCA_035578155.1). Lineage (NCBI taxonomy): Eukaryota > Metazoa > Arthropoda > Insecta > Neuroptera > Myrmeleontidae > Brachynemurus > Brachynemurus nebulosus. Next base: position 7,932,144 of record JAPWDM010000009.1, on the reverse strand, counting down.
CCTAAAAAGAGAAAGTAGAGGAATCAAGTAATTCGAAAGTCGATTCATGTTGCAGCTCTTTAGCGAATCCGGACATCTGCAACAACCCTAATTAAAATAATGCAAAATTTATCATTTTATAATCTCGAAAAGTAGAGAGTAAATTTTGAGATTAAGGGTCAAACACTCACTTAATAGAATCTTCGATTATAACTATATATGTATACACGATTACAAAATATGCATATGTATGCATCTATCCATATTCAATTTGTGCTTAATGCTTCGCTAAAGGCGAGAGTCCATTTACTTGTCTCCTGTCTATAACCATTTACCTCATTATTACAATAAATTCACTCCACCGTCCGCCATTTTGACAATGATAATAGACATTGTCCAATATCCTAATCTAATTGATTTATCATCTGCTCATCACTATTAATGACAAAATCTCATATAATATTGAGTCCGTCTACGTTGCGCAAAGCTGAGAATGACATCAAGTAACTGGATGGCCGGCTGGCTACCTCTACCTCCTGGTGGTGATGGTGATTTGATCTCGAGAGTGGATACAACAGAATACGAACACCACGTCGTAATATGGGTAGGTGTATGAACGGATATAAAGAAGACTTCACCAGGATAACACTTCGACAATGGACGTATTCGAATACATTACCTAAGCGAGCTATATACAACACCTATCGTTAAAGACAAATATTGCTAAATAGAAAACTAGTGACGATATCAAATTATCGAAATTTTCGTACAAGGATCAGATATTTTCCCCGGGGTAAAGAGTAGTCTACAGGGCCGGATTTACCCGGGGCACTGCGAAAAATGCCGCCCCTGTAAAAAAATTTCTTAATAACTTCCCCCACTTTTTTTTCTTTTCTTATTTTCCTATCAAAAATAACTAATGACCAAAAAAAAATTGTATATCTACCTGGAAAATTTCGAGTCGATTGGTTGAACCATTGAGGAGTGAAACGAGAGTCGCCTAGATACGTTCTTATTTCGCCTTCCCAGCTATCCCTACGCAAGGTTCCAAGTGGATCAAGACAAACAAACCCACTTCCGAATTTATAATATTCGTATGATTTGGAAGAATCGCCAAGGGAGAATCGACGAGAAATTCTAGAACCATTATGATGGAAGTTTACCGTTGAATTCATGAAATTCTGCATAAGACCAGACACACCCAGGCACAAATCTATATGGACTATTCTTAGCGACGGACCACTCAAATGGCCAAGCGGATGGCCTGTAGGAGAGGACTGGGCAAGATGGAGTCAACTTCCAAACCATTTTTTTAACTCTAACATACAAATTGCGAATATTTACATTAACCGTTTGCTTATGACTAACTCTAACTTGGACGACAGACCGGATGCAGATACTTACTTGCAACTGATGCGTTCAGGGTTCCCGTCACCACCGAAAGTTTATTAGTCTAACATCGATCGCACTCATCTTCGATGAATGTCAAGATTTGAATTTCGTCCATAATCATTAAATGTTCACTTCACGAGTTAATATCATCGCACACTACGGACGGATGTGACATTGTGTCACGAAGTTTATAATATGACGTCCAAACCAAGTAACAAGCAGCACAGGTAGGTAGGTAGATGAAGCAAACGTTCGCTCACTAGGTGGCCCTCTGGGAGGGCCTCTGGGATGGCAGACTTAAATGCAATCTCATGTGCAACATTTCTCAACGTGTCACTGGACGGACGCACAGACAGACATATTCGCCAGCCACTTGCACTTCTCACTTATTTACAGATACTTCATATTTAATAAGAGGAAAAACTATTCAAACGACTTTCACCCACCCTAGTGGGGGAAAATATTATTACGAAACGATCTTCATTCTATTGTTCATTTATTATTTGAAACGAGTGGTTTTCTCCTTTCTATGTTTTAGTAATAATCTGCAGACTGACCTCCCACCATTAATTTTTTTGAGGCCCTAGCACAGTAGCGTAATTGAAGAGGGTCAAAGTAGCTCATAACACAAGGCGACAAATACCATTTCTAAAGAGAATTTCATCATTTTGATGGTAAAAATGAAAAGTTTACACAAAAATTACTCTAATTCAACCACATATCCAAATTCAAGGCACTTCTAGAAAGAATGATTTGAGGAAAAAAAGTTTTTTTTTCAATTTTCTGACGTCATTGAAATGTTAGAATGATGAAATTGGAAACAAACTATATAGCTTTTCGAGGTCGCTCTTTTCAATTTTTACCAAAATTAACCATGAAGGACCACTCGAAAAAAGACTCCGAACGAAATTTCGACATTATGATAGCAAATAATGGAAAGTTTACACCAAAATTCGAACCAATCGTCCAAATTCAAGTCACTTCTACAAAACTTGAATTGGAAAAAAAGATTTTAATTGGAAAAAAAGACATTAATTTTACAAAAAATTTTCAATACTTTAAAACCCACAAGGCGATTGTGGATTTTCTAAGTCCGTCTGCGCATTTCCATCAAAATTAGGCATGTGGGATCAAGCGCGATTAAAAATTTATCAAACCCCTTCCAAATTTGAAAACTGGATCTATCACTGAACCTTACATTATCAATTCAAAATCTGTATTATATACGACACTATAGCATTATTCAGCATCTCAATTGAAGACATGAGTGGATGAAGGTGTTATGTACCTACATTTTTTTTTTAAAAAGACATTTTTTACAAAATTTTGGAATATCCTATGCTAAACTATCATATATATTACAATTTGGTTTCATTACTACTATTCTACTATTAAATTATAAAACTGTTATATAACACCGTCATCCACTCATATCTTCAATTGTCTTGTAGTGGCGAAGATTTTGAGGAGAGTCAAATTTTTGATTTATTAAAATAATTGAAAACAATTAAATGAAACTTGTTTAGTACACTGTTTTCCGTACTTGACAATACAACAATTAATTTAATATTTTCTTTTTTCTCCTGGCAACAACGCCGGGCACAGAAGCGTTTCTCGTACACACGTCAAATTATACAAAAGATTTAATGTTAGATATGTATGTCCTCTATTATATACATGCGAACATAAATAATCATTATCAAGACTCAATGTCACTCAGCGAACAAGACAACACAACATGCCAACCAAGAAAATAATAAAATATTAAATAACACATTGATTCATCTCATTCAAATCTGCTTAATTGAATAAATTAATCTCTCAACGAGTACACCAACGTACAAATAAAAACAACCGACTCACTCACTGAGAGTGTAAGTTTGTGTATTTATAGGTAGCGAGTACACTCAAAACCAATTGGACCGATTTTGAAAAGCATTTCACTGTTAGAAAACTATTCATTCTAAAAAAAAAAAAAAAAACAGTATTTAGTTTTTAAAGAAAATTTTTGCCTGATGATGAAAATTCCATGTTTTTATTCATTCCAGTAACTGATTTTTCTCCAAAACTTGATCGTTCAATTCTAAAAACATATATGAGAAAAATTTGGATACCTCTACGAAGCTTATCAGTAAAAAAAAAATGTTTATTAATTCGTAAACACTGCTGGAATAACTGTTTTTCGCATCAAATTGGCTCTCCAACGAGGTAGCGATTCCCTACACGATTCCCACTTGTAATTTTTAATCAGCATTATACTTTATTATATTTTTTTTTAACTAACTCATTTTTTTATCACCAGATAGCGTATCTATAACCATCAAGTCATCTTGGCTGTACTGTACAACTTATTATAAACGTATAATTTTTAATAAATAAAAATTTAATTACCGAGATAATTTGAATCAATTACTGTGTTGTAGAAATTTTTATAATTTGATATTCTATCACACAAATTGGACCCCCGACCTTTCAAGTACATATTATCAATTCTAGAATATAGTTAAATTGTACACATGTAGTAATTATCAGTAATTTGTTTTTTTTTTTCAAAAGTATGTAAATTACTTGATAGACAGATAGTACCATTTCAAAAATTGTGTCAAACAAAGAGTCACAGAGGTTACATAGTGATTTTTATTGTAAAACTGGGGTGTTGAATTTTCTTAAACGTACTGTTCTGAATAAACTGATATATAATTTTTATTATATAAGGACGATAATTTAATTTTATGAAAACGCGTGTGTTCTATATCACATTGTGCTTAATTCACTAAAATTGATAATGACTGGTTTGTTTTTCTAATTCAGCTCCACGCGTTTAAAGCTTGCTACTTTAACTTGTGCGCCCAAAAAAACTCTAAGAAAAGGGAAAGTAGGTATGATAACAAAACCAATTTGGGCACGTACAGTTTTCAGTGAATATTCCGGAAAACAGTTTACGCCAGTTTACGCTAGAAGGTTGGCTTTAAAATAAAACAAATTCAAATATTTTGTATCAATTAAATGTATATATTAAATGTGATTTAAACTGTTTTAATTTCAAAATTTGTTTTGATGTGCATAGATTTGTTGAATTTGAATAGTCTGAAAAGGTTAGAAATTAACTGACAGGTAATAATAATGAAACTAAAGATATTGTTATCTAATTTTTAATGAATGGAAATAAGTATTAATTTAATCGTAAGAAAGCTTTCAGTATGTAAAATATATATTTATGTAGGTATGGGGCCACTTGGCAACGCAATGTAATTGCCTATATTCAGGGGGCAAGTAAAAACATTGACAAACGGTACACAAGAAACACGTATAAAATTGTAAAAGTAAAATCATTTTGATGACCGTTTTAGTGAAATATTAAAATTGTTTAAGAACTATAGATTTTTTTTCTTTTTGGAAGAAAGCTCAGTGTGACATGCTACTGCACCTTAACTATGTATACGCAGTTGAACCAGAGTTTAAACAATATGGAATAAGATATGAAGAATGTTGTGGATAAATTAAATAATTTGAAAAATATAAAATACTAATTGATGATACGGAGTCACGCTCGCTTTTAATAAGTTTTCACTTCAAAGAATTTAAAAAAAAAAAAAAAAAAACAATTTTAACCATACCAACTTTCTTCTATAAATAGTACTGTATTGTTTTAATTATCACCTCAGACCCAGTTTATGAAATTTTCGGACAAAATAGTTCAAAATACGACCCTGTCTTGGACAATAAATTAAATAACTATTGACAACATTTAAATATTTCTAGCCAGATAATATTCTCCATATACCTAGAGCTATATAGCAATATGTAAATTAGAACACCGGTACTATTGGTACCTGATCCTGGGCGACCAACAACAAATAACCAGGATTTATGCAATATTCAAATTAGAATACACAAATTCAAATTGATCTTAAAATTTATTCCATCTTTTAAAATACACTAGCGACACTAAGTGTATGATGCACACTATTAGGAGACTAGGAAATCATTGTTCAACTCGACTAGAGTAACAAATTATCTTAAAACAAACGTCACAAATCATCAATATTCATACAGTACGTGACAAAAACAAAATTTGATTAAATATTCATATACGTAATGTATCCATATATTTTTGTTGGTCACTGTAAACGATCATAAAATGTTACCGATATAAAATCACGGATTGTTTTTTGTTTTTTCGTCCCGTGGTAACGTACATGGCTCTACAACGGCTATAAAATCTCAGATTTCAACGAATTGAGCGAACGAACAGGCGATCGATATAATAATGACGTAAACGTACGAACCGACCAGACGAAATTGACGATTGATCCGAATTGAAAATCTCCATGCGGTAGCTGACTGGGCTAGCCGTGGATGAATCAGAACAATTCAAAATAAACGATATTAAACATCAGTTTGGTTTTTACAGGAGCTTCGTAGTGTGTACCATATGCAATTCTCTAGTAGTATGTTTTGTACAGGGTGTGCCAGTAGTAGCGTATTTAGAGGCGCGTTAAGTATGGCTGATTTTTGACCGGACAGTCCAGTTATGACGTGGTTTGTTCGGATCTGGTTCCTTAAGAAAAATATTTTGTGTTTGTAGACATTTAAAAGCATTTGCAAACATTCCGCGCACTTGATTAAGAAATTCCAAAACGGCACTTGTGGATTTACAGGCTATAATAACAATAATGGTCGATTGGGATGGCGCTTGACTAGGTTCGAATCCTAGTCGGTCTACTATATGATTTTTAATTTTTTATTAGTAGGTACTTAAGGTACCATCACAGTGTAGAATTTTGAAAAAATTAATTTTTTTTTTTTGGTCTTAAAGTACATACAGTTAAGCATGTTCTCTCAAAATTTCAAATTGAAATTCGAATTATTACGGTCGCTACGACCACGGATCAATGGATTCAGTCTAAATACAAAAGTCTGTGGATCGATTGGCGCCTTTTGTCTTTCCACAACTAGTGAACGTATAAGATCAATTGTTATCACCAAAGTATCACACTGTTGTTGAAACAATAATTTGAAACAATTTTGAGACAAACTTTAAACGCGTATGTCTTGAAATGTCCTTTTTAAAAACGATACCCACTCTCAGAGGCAAAGTTTCCAAGCTATAAGTTTGAAATTTTGACAGAATATTCTTTATTCCATTCTCTATGTGCCTATGGAAGCTTTTTTTTGAAATCTTCCTATTTTTTCACATAGAAAACTTAAAAAAAAGACCTCAATTTTGTACTTTTGATTTAAACCGCCGATCCATCCGAAAAAACAATTGTGAAAATTGACTATTTTTCGGCCGGTCACACTGTGACGGTACCTTAAGAGTTTACTAATAGCCGAAATAGGATAGTGCTCCAACAATTTTTATTTCGAGAGTTCCAAATCTGAAACACCCTGTACACATACACCAACAATCCCCTTCGTCTTATCACCACCAATTTCACTGACAAGCCGAATGTTCACGGACGTTTTACAACTGTTATGTATATCCTATACATGTTCATTCCTACCCTTATCTAGTTTTGGTGGAAAGTTCCCGCCACCCGTCCCTGCCGACACCACATATCTACCGTAACCGCGAACATGCCTTGAGTAGCCCGCGGGCGGCGTATGCAAGCTTCGATCGCCCCCTTTTTGGTATATGTATACGCTTTTAGCCAGCCGACCTATCTATGTATATGTTATCTTCACATATATGGATCCGTTTATGTGTAGAATATGGTCTAATAATGTTAAAAGTACAAAAGGTATTCCATGTATGGAGTTTAACACAATATTCTGATATTAGTTTCATTGCTAATCAACCAAAATAATTTGGTTTTTTTGAATAAAAGAGAGAAATTTTAGAAAGTAGCTGAGTTACGCCGGTTCTACATCCAGTAACCCAATTTACAAGGGGTTCCAGGTTCGAATTCATGAGTCTCTTATATAAATTGCTGTTTCTAAATGTTATTTTATTAACAACTTACTCTGAAATAATCTCGAGAATTCTTAAGTTTTGGTTACATAAAAAAAACAACATCATAATCACTGTATACTGCAGTTGACCAACCTACAAACACAGTATAAATAAAATATTATTACGCTAGGCAGTAGCGGAACGCACTTTCTATCCTTTTTTGATATAAGTACAAACAATTATGTATGTCCTTTTTTACTTATGTGATTGTATGTGTTTGTACATGTGAGACTGAGGATTGATAATGGCCATGTTAGATTATATGAACAACTAAAAGCAACTTTCTTCAAAATGAATTGAGCAAACGCGAAATTGATAACAGTATTCAACACGAAACCAACCAACGAGACCAACTACTGTCGAAATCGAAAATATTAACTGAATTATTATAAAATATTAATAATTATTTATTATTTAACGTATTTTTACATAAGCATTCAAATTATAATAATACTTACAAATTTGCATCAAACGGCACTCAGAAAAAACATAAATTGAAAATTTGTTTTGAATGATTTAAACAAAATTTAGCAGCACAAGAGTTATCACCAGACATTTTAAGCCACCATAATAATAAAATACATATTAAAAATATCTTACAGATCACAAAACACACTAAAATTACAAGGAAATATCAAACATAGCTGATGACAAGCTTTAAATAAAAAAAATTTAATAACAGTTAAAATTCCACTGCCATCGTTGATAAAAAATTTTAAAAAAGTCAGTGAAACTTAGACAAAATAAATTTTCACAAAATAATTTGACCTGCAAATTTATTTTTCTAAATTAAATTTACTTTAGTGATGATATTTTCACTGTATTAGTATACATAATGTTATGCATTATTTAGATACATAACATGGATAACCCTTTGGAACTTTTGAATTCCAAATGACACTCTTACGTCATCTCGTTTCGTAACTGTTTGTGAAACAAACTATTATTTAAACTGTGGTACAAATATAACCAAAATTAAAAAAAAAAAAATAAATAGGACACACGTGGATTCGAACCTAGAACCTCTCGCAGCACCCATAAATCAATATACGTTACACACTGAGCTACAACTATGTTTGTCGTAACTTTTCGTGTATTTAGTTTCAAAACGAAGGCACAATGACCCAAATTATTGTTACTATAGTACTGAGCGAGACCTATTCCACAAGTTTAATACTCCCCTCGTTAGTGCAAATACTCCAGACAATTTTTATGGTTCATCTCAGCTAAACATGTACGTTTATACGACCTCACGACAAACTAAACAATAAAAAATCTGAAATACATTTTTTTTTATATTAAAATAAGTCTATGAAATTTACATAAAACATGAGTGGATATATTTTTCGTCGCATAAAAACGTTCAAGGAATCATATATACGAATACATAAAAATTGATCCTCGTAGCTCGTGAAGACGCGCGAATCTAACACCAAATAAAAATCACACGCAAAATATTACATAAATATAATATAATAAAAATGTATTATATATAGTCGAATACAGTGCGATATGTAAATAGGCAAATGTTTGTATAAATCATTTTTAATATCCGAAATGGGTACAGCACCGAACAAAAAATTTGCGACAACAATATTTGAAAAAATCAACATTCCGTACTTTATAGTTATCTGACCGTAAATATTTGTACATTGATGTACCCCACCACATATTTACACTTCGTAAGATAATATAAAAAAACGATCTTGAATAAAGAAGCAATATTGTATAATAAACTTCTTCGTTGGTAACCTACATATATACATACTGACTACACCCATGTATGTGTGTTTGCCTATACTGTAGGAAGCAAACCAACCAGGTATGTATGTAGATATATAATATAATGCTGAGCTGGCGGTTGCCGGTAGTTGGTGATACTTTGCCGAATATAATTTAAATAAATGTTATTTAATTTTAATTTATTTTAAAATATACATTGCTTTCCATCCGTTTGTAGCAATTTTACAAGTGTTTCAGTATTTTTTGTTCCATTTTTTCTCTTTCCTTTCTGAACTATCATTCTCTCCGTTTTTTTCTTTGATTTTCTCTTTCGACATGATCCCGTTTATTCAACTATTTATGTATGTGTTAGTTATGTGCGCGAAGTGGGCTGATTGGAAATTTACTTGACAAAAAATTTAGTTTGTTGGTAGAATCAAAAGTGCATACTACACAAATTGTTTTGCAAGCACAGAACGTGCGCTACATATCCCAATCAGGTTGATAGGTATGTATAGTCACCGTAATGACGTCACGACCACGCCCATTTATTTCTATATCTACATATATATTGAACTTACTTACGTAGAACAACGACGAGAGGGTCTCTATGTATTAAGTCCAACCACATCGAGGCTTTATACGTAGTTTATGGTTTATTTTTTTAAATATTCAAAATCAGGAGAGAACTTGACTTCTTAAGGTATCATCACAGTGTGACCGGCCGAAAAATTTGAATGGATAGGATGGGGGAATGGTGATGAATTTTTTTTACGATTAATACCACTACTTAACAATACAAAAATATTTTTTTTATTTATTTTTATTTATATTTTATAATTATTATAATTTTTTGAAATATGTGTCTTTAAAAAAGGGTGAGATTTGGTGCCCCCGATTACGACCGCAGTTTTTATCTGAAATAAAATCAAATAGATAAGCCGCTATGTTCATATGGGAGGGTTTTTTTGAAATTTTAAAAAATGGCGGCGTTTTGAATAAAAAGTACAAAATTTTTTTTAGTTTTCCGTGTGAAAAAATAGGAAGATTTCAAGAAGAAAAAAGCTCCCATAGGAACATAGCGGCTTACCTACCGATTAATAATCTGGTGTGTACTGGTTTGCACCCTTTTTTAAAGACACTTTCTTCACAAAATTATAATAATTATAAAAAATAAATAAAAATAAATAAAAAAATATTTCTGTATTGTCAAATAGTGGTATTAATCGTAAAAAAAATTCATACCAATTCCCCCCGCCCTATCCATCCAAAAAAAAAAAAAAAAAAATTATGAAAATTGACTGTTTTTCAGCCGATCATACTGTGATGCTACCTTAAGAAATTCCCAATAATCCAGCAACTTTTTAATCATCTCTAGACACGTAAATAGAGACGAAAGACCCATAATGAGAATCTAAGTCAAGTACTCTATAAATATGTATAAAAATGTCGTACTGTTTTGCATAGAAATCACTAGAAAAGCTGTAATAATCATTTTCCTCGTTTGTCGAACCAAAAAAAAAAAAACATAATGCGGTCAACTGAATTTGATCCAACAGTAATATATAAATAATAAAAACGAAACAGAAGCCTACGTCGTTTACGATTGCTGTCTACTATACGAAAATATTTCAACTAAACACATAAATCACAATTAAATCAAACGCAGCGGAGGCACCCCTTTCAAAACAGCGCCGATAGTAATCATCGTAAAAAGTTTTTATTAGTTTTTATTATTTAATTTTTTTTGATGTAATAAACGTAATAACAATAAGAATGATGAAAAGACGGCATTAACAACTATTTAATGAAATCAATAAAATATGTCAAGAGTTTAAAATTTATTTTTTCATAAAAGTATAGTTATGTCGAAAATAAAGTCTAACCGTTTATTTAGGATCTCGAAAAAAAAAACACTTTATACTAAATTAATTAAAACAAATCCACGAACATTGTAATTTATTTAAACTCTAGCAAAAGGTCGAGTAATCAATGACCCACCTGCTCTTGTATGAGTGACCGTCACTGTATGAATATACATATATCTCACAATTATTCATATTTGTATTATATAACTGACAATAATATTTATTTAGGTTCATATACGAATGTGAGCGAATACATCAATTAATAATATTTATTTAAGGGTGGCGCTGATGACGGTGTTTAAAATGAAATTAATTTACTATTGTTTTTACTAATAAGGGTACCGGACCGGCTGCCACCATCGCCCAGTGACGGCGCAGTGAAATCGAAAAGATGTGAGGCAACATTTTGTATTATTGATATGTCACCGGCAAACTATTGAATGAAAAAATTGCCTCAGGCTGCATGTGATTGGTTGTTGTCCGTAACATAAAAACCAAAATTACAAGTATGTAATGGATAAATGCATGTTTCAAAAAAATAAAAAATGTCCTCCAGCAAAATCCACATTAATTACATTATGAAACATGTTTGAATGAAAAAAATTACTCTATGTCGTAGCGTTCTGCCTAACATAGCGGATTTTTCAGGAGTAATCTATCTAGTTCAGTTTAAAAAATAACATTTTCAATACAAAACTTTTTAGTCTTGTCTCAGAGATAGGTCAAAAAAACAACTGAGCAGCAGTTAGCAATATATCAACAAAAAAATTAATATTATTTTTTAATTTTTCTCGAAAACCAATTTACATAGATCAATGATTCAAAAACCTTTTTTAATATGATTTTTTCCACTCTTTATAATGGTGTTGGAACGAATTGGGAAAAACTTTTGAATTTTGGCGAAACACTCGCGCGGGTTCTAAATTTTCAATTTTCATAATGGAAATTTGCTAAGACCGAATGTGCCCGCCTTTTTGTCTAGTACTGTTCACTGAAACATTTGAAAAATTTAAAACAATTTTTTTTTCGTAAGTATTTTTGAAACATAAAGAACAAAAAAAAAAAGTAATATTAAATAATGAAGTAATTCTTCAGAGATACACCTAGACACTTCTTTTATTAAATTTTTTTTCAGCAAATAAAATTGAAGAAACCGTTTCCGAATAGAGAAATGGAGAATGATGAAAATTTTTCCATCGTTCCTTTATTTTTAATTTATTTACAATTTCGACGAAGCTGTCGGTCGGGTCGACGAAGATGAACGAGGCACACAGAATGATGAAGAGATATGCTGTGTTACTATGCACATATATATATATATATATATATATATATATATATATATATATATATAGGTAGTTATTAAAAGTTATAAAAAAATCAAAAAAAAAAATCATAAAAGCTCAAAAAAAAATGTACAAAAAATATATATAAATATAATAGAAAATAAAAGAAATATATTTAATTTAAAAATTTTGTAGGTACCTAGCGGAAGCACCAGATTCTAAAGTAACAAATACACGACAATATTTTTATGGGAGTGGCTAACAAGTTGGTCTCATATCCAAAAAACAAGTTGGTCAGGTGCAAGTTGCACTTGCGCAAATAGTGTTCGGTGTTATTGAATAATGTTGTTACAAATTCTCTTATAATACATAATATATTCTTACGTCTCTGAACCTTTACGTATGGTGTGTCTGAACCTTTAGAACTTCCCAAAAGAGAAAAAATTTATTACGTGTACATATTAAAAACGACTAAGATATTATTACTAACTGAAAACCACTACTCATGTTCACCTGCTTATATATGTGTAGCATTTTATGGTACTCACTCACGGAAAATACTGTTTCCACATTTTTCCACTCTCTCAGATTTCACCCCCCCTCCCCACCAACTCAGCGCCCCTCAGTCACTCATCATCTCACTCTACACCAGTTATACTCTACACACATATACATATACGTAATATTATTACTAATTCAAGTTCACATTTTTGAACGCTTGAGGTGATTTAATTGTCAGGGGGTTCCCAGCTAATCTACCGTACGTACCGTGTACCAACCAACCATAGCTACCACCGCCAACTTTCGAAAATAAACAAAACTGCAAATTACACTTTTAATGAAAAATCAACATACACCGTTGCTGTTAGGTAGTATCTTACCTAGGCAGTGCCGATGCCTGACGGTTTCGTTGAGGTAAAAAGAGGTAACATAGGAAACGATTGTTGGAGCGCGATGGGCGGCAGAGGGTATGGTAGGGGGAGGGGGGGAGGAGCAGGGAGGAGGGATATCATTTATGTATGTGAGAGAAATAGAGAGAAAAGTTATACAATAAGTACATGGAAATATTCTGCTGGTGGTTCTAAAGAGAAAATTTTTCGGCTGTGACCTTTTTATAAAAAAATTATCAAAAATCTTGGACACTGTCCGTATTGATTGTAAAATTTAATTGTACACACACCTGTGTAGGACTTTCCCGTCCCGTTTTTAGCGAATTTCAAGAATTTGTAATTCAGCTATTACAGATCCCTAGAAACCGAAAACGATATTCGCTAAAATTTATATATACAATGTCTTTCATAAAGTTCGCACCATATGGGAAACTTTTTTACTATTGATATTTTGAAAAATATTTTAGTGGGGTTGGTTGGTGCATCGGTTGGATTGAAAAAGAAACTAAACACATTTTACCCCCCACTTGCTATTTGGGGGGAAGCCGGAACTTTCAAATTTGTGAATTACGAAAAATGGTAATAATTTCAAAGTTATTAGTCATTTCGTTATGAAATTTTGGCATCGTATCAACATTGGGTCTAGTAAATATATTCCGACAGCTAAATTCCATAACCTGCAAAAATAACGCCCAAAATTTAGATATTCTAAAATACGACTTTAAGTGGCTTTAAATTCAAAATAATTTTACGTATTCTAGCAAAATAAAAATTAAACCATTCTCTGAGATCTCTACTTATTCATAAAACCACAATTATCATCAAAATGTTGTCACAGATACTGGTCTTTCAATAGATACTAAAAAAATATGTCTCTGTAACATTGGAGTTTTAATAAACATGAACAATTATTATTACTGTATTTTCTTTATAGTTAGTAGCAAAGATACTTATTACGTCAATTTCGTAGAAAAATTTCCTACGAATAATTCAAATAAATGATATTCACGTCCTTTAGAATTATTGGAATTTTTGGTAATATCTAATATTTTATTAATAAAATTTATTATCAATATAGCCATGATACAAAAAATTCACAGCAATATTGATAACATTAATAATAATTAGTAAAATATTAAGAAAATTTCTAGTAGTTTTAAAAGATTGGGGGTCATTTATTTGACTTTTTTTAAAGAGATTTTTATATGGAATTAGCGTACTGCATATCTTTACTACAAATTAAAAAGAAAATAAAGTGACGATAATTATTCATGCTTAATAGAACTCCAATGTTCCAGAGACGCATTTTTTTTATGACAAAATTAAATTTTTTTATTGAAAGTCCAATATCTTATCATCAATAAATTATAAATAAGTAGACTTCAAAGATTGGTATAATTTTTATTTTGCTAGAATTCATAAGACAGTTTTAAATTTAGGATCACTTAAAGTCGTATTTTTAAAAACTCTATTATTGGGCTTTATTCTTCCAGACTGTAGTATTTAGCTATCGGGATATGTTAACTGGGCCTAAATTTGATATATTGCCAAAATTTCATGACGAAGTGATCAGTACTTTTCAAATTATTACCATTTTTCATAATTCGCAATTTTTAAATTTTCGGTTTCCCGCCAAATATTAAGGAGGGGGCAAAATGTGTTTAGCTACTTTTTCCACTAAAATATTTTTCAAAAAATCAACAGTAGAAAAGTTTCCCATATGGTGCAAACTTTATGAAAGACACTGTATATATATATACATATATATATATATATATATATATATATATATATATATATATATATATATATATATATGTCGATAACTCTCAAACGAAACATCCTACTTTTACGAAATTTGGTGAAAATATTGGAAGTCCCAAACCGTTGGACGAGTTCGTTAAGCAGGGACGTCCGATGCCCGAAACATGGTTTTGGGGCATTTTTCGTAAAAAAAATTAGTTTTTTGCCAAAATTTCCCCTTATCAAAAATTTTTGCGAAATTTTTTTAGACCATTGAAACGAGAAAAAAATATCACACAAAAAAGGACTTTAAACTATTATTCTAAGTCAACTAGTTTCGGAGAGAAAATAATTTTTTTAAACGGAGATTCGAGATGTTATGCAGGATGCTGCGACAGGGGTATTATTTTTTAAAGCCTGTTGAGGGGGAAAGGGTCGCGGTTAGTAAATGATACACATTCCGACCAGGGCTTCCAACCATCCCGAAAAGAATACCAAGCATTCAAAAGGAATGTTTTAAATGAAACTATAAAGTAGATAGGTATTTATTCTTGTAATTTTATTTGGGAGATTCAGCTGTGGGTTTTAAAAGATGGGCCATTCTGCTTTACAAAATGCTGATTTCTATAGCATAAATCTATCGTCAAATGTTTCAAAAAAGAAATTCACTTTTGAAATATACCTATTTTTATATTTTACAGGTAATATTTGAACAAAACAATTTGAAATAATTCTTTTTGGTAGAAAAAAATTACATTGAATTTTTTTAACAATGGACTTTATGTCTCTGGTATATACTCATATTTATTTATTTTAAACAACCATAGTTTAAAAACTTTGTTGGATTCGTCTAAGTTCGCGAATATTATTATTTATTTATTTTTGTTTTGTTATAATGTAAAAAATAAACTGCTAATAAACATGTAGTTATTTTATTTTTTATTATAATTTAATTAAATATTTTACCTTTTTAACAAGTTTTAATTAATTTTATTAAAAATATGAGAAAAAAATATATATTTAAACATTTTCATACTTTTTTTCAAAGTAACAATTTTTATTATTATAATTTATTACTTATATAAATAAAAAATTTTATACTATGTACTTGGTAGAGTACACCAAGGTACATATTTTTGTGGACACTGAGCAAAAAAGTTCTTGCAAGATAATAATTATCAATATAATAATAGAAAGCATCGTCAGTGGTTTTTTCAGAAGTTCATTTTCATCAGACCTGATGACGTCATCAGGAACAAAAATTATTTAAAGCTCCCAAAAAGTGTGAGACATGAAAAGTGGAACCACTTTCCATTTTTGCCGCAATAAAAAATGTATACATAGCTAATAGAAAACATTTGAAAAATTGTTGTTTTCTGGTAGTGTGATAATTCAAAATTTTTTGCACAATTTTTCCTTATTACGATAGGGGAGCACTAGGCCAAAAAAAAAATGAAAATAACCAGATTGAAACCATGCGACAAATTTTATAATCAAAAAAATTCCACTAAAGTTTCCTGTTGATTAAGGTACAATCAGCCGAAAAATAGTTAATTTTCACATTTTTTTTCGGATGGATAGGATGGGGGTTCATGGAGATGATTGTTTTTACGATTAATACCGCTATTTAACAATACAAAAATATTTTTTTTATATATTTTTATTTATTTTTTATAATTATTATAATCTTTTGAAAAAAGTGTCTTTAAAAAAGGGCGAAATTTGGCGCCTACGATTGCGGCCGCAGTTTTTATTTGAAAAAAAAATCAAATAGTTTACAATCTGTAGGTAAGCCACTATGTTCCCATGCGAGCTTTATTTTGAAATTTAAAAAAATGGCGGCAATTTGAATAAAAAGTACAAAATTTTTTACAGTTTTCTGAGTGAAAAAATAGGAAGATTTTATAAGAAAAAAAAGCTCCCATAGGAACATAGCGGCTTACCAACAGATTGATAATAATCTGCGCGCGCAAAATTTTATAATAATTATAAAAAATAAATAAAAATAACTAAAAAAAAATTTTTTTTATATTGTTAAACAGTGGTATTAATCGTAGAAAAAAATTCATCCCCATTCCCGCATCCTATTCATCCGAAAAAATCGCGAAAATTGACTTTTTTCGGCCGATTACATTGTGGTGGTACCTTAAAAGACCACGTGATTTTTTTTACAATACAGTGTAAACTCTATATAGCGAACTTCTATTCAACGAAAAACTCCTTAAAACGTAGAAATTGCTAAGGTTTGTTTGGTTTACATTATCATCCATATATCGAAACTCTCTTTATAACGTAATAGCCACTCTCAATAGCGAAAAATACGTCATTATTTGAACCCCAATAAAATTTTATTTCACTGACCTTCAAACACAATAGTGATACAGAGAATATTTCGTACGCACAAAGGGATTCTTAGAAATCAGTTTATTTGTTTGTTGTAATTGCCTAGTACATGTTTTTACCTACGGTACTTCCGTACTATTGTCTTATTGCTGTCTTTACGTTATCATATTCTTAGTTGTTTTAAAACTTTTTAACTGTAAACATGGCGAGTAAAAGAAAGAGTTTATGTATTGACACGAAAAAGTGTCATTTAATTCAGTCAAAATTAAAACCACTTACTAAATTCGTAAGTTGTATTCGTAAAATTATATTGTTTTCTTTTACTCTCCATATAACGAAAACTCTTTATAACGTAATAAAATACTCGGTCCCTTCAATTTCGTTATATGGAGTTTACACTGTATTATTAAGTTGTTTACAAATATGTTTCCCTTTCTGTACTTGCAAGTTACATATACCCCCTTCCAAAAAAAAAAAAAAAAAAAAAAAAAAATGAACACAATGATAACAGTATATATTTTATGATATTACAACAAAATAATGTAACACATATAATATGTAAGATTTCATTTTAAAATATAATATTGCTAATTAAGAAGTACTATTAACTTTATAATAATAATAATAATAATAATAATAATAATAATAATAATAATAATAATAATTGTGGTGGTGAGGACACCTATAGCAGCTGCCCTTGGCACCCGTGAGGGATATTTATCCCCCATTGGTGTCAAGGAGGCTAAGGGTTCCAGGGGTAGTTTATGCGCAATACAGTAATCTTCGGATTCCATTAGCCTCTGACTACCCAAGATCGGCACCTTTCCTTCTCGAGGTACCACTGTTTTCACAAAAGATGCCGGATCAAAATTTTCGACGAGGACGAACGTCGTATGACCGACAGAGATATCCACCGTATGAGAGAAACACCACCGTCTGATTGTACGATAGCTTTCGCCCTGATGTCTGGCAACAGGTCGTGTGCGTTTAGTATCCGTATGCGTGTGATTATCAAAGTCGTGATTCGTGTTCCGCCAAGTCGAATCGTGATATTTTTATATTGTGATTTGTGTAGTTTTATCTGTGATTTCGTCCTGTGATCCTGCTTTTTTATTTGTTTTTAAATATTATAGTGTCCCCTGGATGGTGCACTCCAGTGGACACAAAAGTGATAAATTGGCTGTGGTATTGCGTTGATTTTTTGTCCCTGTGACTTCGACGGGTAGGAATGCGGTACTCGACGCACTTGTTCGCGTCATCCAGGCGTATGAGTCGACATCTGCCCGAACGGCTTGAGCGAGCTCGCTTAGTAAGGAGATGTCGTCTTCCCTCATACGGATGCGAGCTTGAGCGTCCTGGGACTGCTTTTGCCCCGTCGCGGTCATAGGGACATAAGTCAGATACACTGTGATACTCTGTGGCATTGTCCCGTTCTCTGTAGCCTCGACTCGGACGAACGTGGCCTAGTCATCGTACCGGTCTCCCGTGTAGGTTGACCTCGACATCTGACAGAACGGCACATGTACCCAGTAATCAGTTATCTGACAGAACAGTACATGTTGCTCAGTAATCAGATGTCACTGTCCCTATACGTGTGAGTTCCTAGGTGTTGACGAAGCCATTTCGGAATTGTCGAGACTATGGGGAGCGGAATCGTGTCACAGAGCAAGAAATATTGTCAAACTTGTGATATTGATGTTTTTGTTTTTTAATAAGGTTGTTTTTAATATGCTTTGTTCTAACGGTGTACCACTGAGGGCGTTTTCCACCCGAGGTGGTACATCACTTGATTTTATTTATTTGTGATATTTTGTTATGCCGCTGTGGGCCTGTTGTTATGGCTCCACAGCGGTATTGTTTTAACTCCTTATTGCTTCACTGGTCGGCCTGTGGCCTCACAGTGACGCAATAAGTTTTTCTGTGATAAACCTATGATATTTTTCTAGTCTTGTTTTTTTGAGTGTTTGCTAGTCAGGTTCCTCCACCCCGAGGCGCTTTACGCCTCGGGGGGAGTCCCAGCGATGGCCTCCAGTCCTTGGTGACCGGACGGTCTGTCTAGTACTTATCGTACCGTCACCAAGGACTGTCCGCTCCTTTTAAGCCCTGGGATGGCAGGGCTCATCGTTGGATTTTATTATGTGTATGTTTGTCCTTTGTCTAATGCATTTATGTGTTCCTGTCTTTACGTGTTGTTTTTATTCTTATCTCTCGTTTTGGCGGCGCATGCCCTTCGATGGCGATGCCGCCGGACACTGCTGACCGCGCCATCCACCGGCAGCAGTGTCCCAATTTTAATCAAAAAAAAAAAAAAAAAAAAAAAAAATAATAATTGTAATAGCAACATACCTGCAAATACCGAATCAAAAACAAAAAACAGAGCCAAGCAAACTTGTGCAACAGAGAACGCACGATGGATTTAAAATTTTATATAAAGTGAAAAGTTTGATAACAAAACATTCGCCGCCGCCCCCCTTACCATCATCGCCTCACACAATCACCTCTCTATTACCCAGCGTCTACACCACCGCCATCACCATCACCGGTATAAAACAGGTAGGTAACAAATTGAAAAGTTCGACACAATAAATAGGTGTATAACAACTGTGCCGCGCTGCGTCACGTCACGTCACGTCGGCACCTACGGGTAAGCTTCTTTTGTGCAATGCAAAGCACACACAGCAGACACACATAGAAACTTACATAGTAAAGTGGAGACGATTAAAACGCAACTTACTCAACAAATAAGCTGTTTTTGTCGATATTGATTTTATAGGGGATTTATAAATGTTTTTGGGAAATTTATAATTTATCAAAAGTGTTGTACCCACGTAGGTGGTAGAGATTTACACGCGGGGAAGCTGTACGGGCAACTTCGATTATATTTATATGCGGTGAGCATATTTTAAAATTATTGTTTCAATATTTTATTAATTCAATCCCCCACCCCACCCCGGTCCTATTCAGTCTGCTCAATTTTGATCAGAATACAAAACAAAACATTTATTTAGAAATTTTGAGGAAAAAGTTTTTTTGGGGGGAAATTATTTTTTAAAGAGAATTAAAAAACTATTAAAAATGGTTAATTGGGAAAAAATGACTGTTCTTTCTCTCTGATTTGAAATTACACTAAGAAATAGTGATGACGAGTCGAGATGCAGTTAGTCGATTAATCGACTAAAGTTGTTTTCCCGACAAAATTAGTCATTAGTCGAAAATATCGAGCATAGAATAGTCGATTAATCGACTAAATTTTTAGTCGAATTCATGAGTAGGGTAACCAATGTAACTCTTACCAAAACAATGTTTTTAATTTAATTATTGACTTTTATTTTTAATTTTTTTTTTCGAATGTATTATTCACATAAAAGTAAAAAATCATACAAAAGAATAATTTTTAGTTTTCATTTATTCGAGTCTAATAAATAATGCAGAAAAACTGTTAAATTAGTCCTTTTTAGTCATTTAAAAAGATACTAGTCATTTTAGTCTTTTAGTCGACGGTAAAATAGTCAACTAAAAAATGACTAAATGTAAACAAAATTAATCGACTAAACCGATTAATCGATTAATTATCCGACATCACTACTAAGGAAGCTAATTTTATAGTTTAGAAAAAAATTTCATGACCAAATACACTGCCAGTGAAGCGTGGCACACAGCTTCCTCACACTCGTAACAGACTATTATCATTTTGGAGAGAGAAAAATATTTTCGTCTTTATACATACTTATTAAAAATCACCCCAACCAAAAACCATTTCCGATAGTAGTCTGTATAACATAGCGAATTTTCGATTACAAAAATTTACTACTTTTTCTCGAAAATCGCTTAGCATGGTGTAAAAATATTTCGAAAAACTTTTAAATTTTGGCAAATTTTTGCAAAAAAAAATAAAAAAAACATTTTTTTTTGAGGTTTTTGGCATCGAACGTGTCTGACTGATAAACTTATCCAAGATTTTTAGACTTTCAACGTTTTCACTAAATTTCGTACGAATATGGTGTTTTGTTCGAGAGTTATCGTGCGGACACACAACCCCGAAAAAAATTCTTAAGTCGCATTATAACAGTGGGTGTAGTAGCTGAATTTTCGATTCGAAAGTTCGCTAAGAAGCGGAAGCATTGTAATCACTTTTGAAATATGGAAATATTTTCCCGGCCAAAATGAAAATTTTCACGCCCATTTTACATTGCAGATTTTCTTAAACAATTTGAGTTTCATGTCTATCTGTCAGTCTGGGTGTCCGAAAATCCTATTAATGGTCCCCTATACCAATTCCATTGCAACAATCACAGTAACCACATAGTGATGAGCAAAATTAGTCTTGGTCTTGCATTTTTTGCAAGACCAAGACCAAGACTGCATTTTGCAAGACCAAGACCACGACCAAGACTATAAGTATGGCTGCAAGACCAATACCAAGACTCAAGTGAGCAAGACCAAGACTATAGCAAGAAAAAAGCAAGACTTTTGCTAAATTATTTAAATAGTTAAGTATAATTAATACGGTAATTGAGAAAATTCTGATTTTAGAAGGAAAAAATTCACTAATAAAAAAATGCAAGAAAGTGCAAGATTTTTAGCAATACCAAGACCAAGACCAATACCAAGACTGCATTTTGCAAGACCAAGACCAAGACCAAGACTCAAACTGCTCTAGCAAGACCAAGACCAAGATTATTAATGCAAGAACAAGACCAAGACCAAGACTGCCAGGTCTTGGTCTTGGTCTTGCATTTGCTCATCACTATAACCACAACGTAACCAGCGCCATTTCGCTCAAATTTTGAGAGTATTTGGAGATTAGACCACATATGGTCCGCTGTAGAGTAATGATAGACGTAAAATATATTAACGATAGACGTAAAATATATAATTCAATTATTTAACAGTTTAAAATGTGTATATTGGATTCTTTAATTTTGGGGGGGAAAAAATTGGAAAGTCTGTTCCGAGTACAAGGAAGCTGTGTGCCACTACCCATTACTACTTACCAGTTCGATGCGAACCAATCAATAAAGAAAGAAGAACGGAATTATGGATCAATAATACTAAGATCTTAAAATCCAATTAATTTTTTTTTATCTTTTGAACCAATTCAATTCTAGTGTACCGAAAAAAAATGATAATAATAGACCAGTTATTAACCCATCGGGCAGGTATCCAATATCAATCATTCAAGACCCGACAAACAAAAGAGAAAAGAAAGTATTAAGACCTGAAATAATAACGCATCAGTCTTCTTCAGTCGGAACCGATCTTATAAATGAAATAGTTCGGCTTATCCATTATTAAGTATGTTCTCAATCTCTAATCATTAGGTTTACATCTCATTCTTTTGACAGGTCCTAATTAATAGTTTTAATTTTTTTTTAAATTAATTAATATATAGGTAACTTAGCTGTAATGTAATATAAATGCTTATACATGTTCGAACAGATTAGATTAACTAATTTTTTTAAATAGATTATTAATCGTTAACACATGTTTAACAAAATGAATTTTTGAAAATATTATTATTAAAATTTAATCGCTTTCATCAAGGTGGTCCTCGTAGCTCATTAAAAAAAAAACTGGTCGTGTTGGCGGCGCATAAATTAGGGTTCCGTGATCATTAGAAATTTTCAACAATTTTCAGGAAAGTTATGTAGGTGTATTCACCCTGTTGTTACTATGAGGATCTAACTTATACGAATTTAAGATTGCAGACGATGTAGCACCGTGGGCCGCACTTTGAAGACCCCAGCGCTACATAATTTTGGAATTTCTATACGAAAAATAGATCGAAAATACCTCTGTCGCAGCATCCTGCATAACATAGCGAATTTCTCGGAAACTACTTGACAGAATAATAGTTTAAAGACCATTTTTATGTGATTTTTTGCTCCTCTTTTCAACGGCGTAACAAAATTTCGTAAAAATTTTTGAATAAGGGGAAATTTTGACAAAAAAACTAATTTTTTTCACAAAATATGTCCCCAAAACCATGTTCCGGGCATCGGACGTGTCTGGCTAACAAACTTATTCAACGGTTTGGGACTTCCAGCATTTTCACCAAATTTCGTAAAAATAGGACATTTCGTTCGAGAGTTATCGTGCGGATACATAAATATATACATACATACATATATACATATGTATATATATTAGGGATCCCGGAGCAAATTTCTAGTATAGTCTCGATCTCAAGTCGCGTCATGACAATGGCCGTAATAGCTAAATTTTCGATTCGAAAATTCGCTAAAACGAAAAAAAAAGTAGTGAAATGCGTATTGTACACGCATTAAATCAGAGTTCCGTATAGTCAGTACCTAGAGATTTTCCACAACTTTCATGATAAATTCAATTCACACTATGTGTTACAATGAGGATCGAATACGTGATAAGTTTACTATAATAGGTATGTCTAATTTACGAATTCGAGATTGTCGACAATATGACACTGAGGGTCGCACTCTAGGAACCCCTGCTCTATACACAATTTTGGAAAAAATTTGGAAAAGCGATCCAAAAGACAGACAAACATGTTAAATTTATAAGAGTTTTGAAATTTTGGCTACGGAACCCAAGAAAAAAATTAAAGAGAAAGTTTTTTTTCACATTTTTTTATTAAAACAAATCACAATACATTACATTCTAAGAAGAATCTTCGTAACTTAGGACGTACCATAACCAGTCTTAAAAACATTGTTAATTTAAATGAATTGCACTTTTCATTTTTTTTTTGGACAATCCAAAAAAAAACGCCATTTGTTTCGAATCAGTGTGCAATACCGTAACCAACAGGACAAAGCCGGATAGTTATCGATTTTAATAAAACCAACAAAAACGGAAAGAATAAAAATATATATCTATTGTCAAGTAATTTACATTTAAATAAAGTGACACGTTTGTTAGTTCGAATTAGACGGCAGCAGATGTCAGCATTGTTGTTTTGTAATGGGGGCACAGCACCACCACCGTTGATGATAACATCATCAACTACTATGGAAAGGAAATGCCAACTCGTACCTGGTTTCAAGTTTGTTCGTTCATTGTCCAAGCTCCATATTATATTTATTATCGTAAGGTTACACTGTGGTATAAATATATCTAACACGAAGGGTACAGATAAGTCGAAATGAACCGTTTTACCGGGCGCATTTTAAAAAAGTGCCGGATAACAGAACCGACACACCACCATTCAAAGTGCCGGGTAGGGGAAGAGGGAACCAGTCAAGCCAAAACATTTATTTTACTTAATAAAATTTGTTTTTCGGGGTTGAAACTTATGAAATTATAATTACTGAAACATGTATTTTGGCTGGCAAATTATTTTTGTGCAAACGAGAATTTATTTAACGTAATTTGTCAACAGAGATAATGTGTATGATATTTGTTTCCGTAAAAGCGTACACAGTAATGAAAGCCGTTAATTTAATTTTTTGTTTCTGAAAAAATGAAAATAATTAAGTTGGAAAATAATTGTGAGTAATAAAATCATTGAAATAACAACTTGCGCAAATATTGTACAGTATCGTCAGTAGCTGTTTTTAAACATGGATTTTGAAAAATTTTCAGCAGGTATAAGGAAAACAGCTGTAGGATTTTCCCGTCCCATTTCTATTTGAAAACTACTGAAAAGAGGGGTTTGAAGTTAGTAAAGTGATTCCCGCAGAGAAAAATAGACCCCAAAATTATTCTCTTCAGTCATTCCAAAACACCAAAATCTATTTTGCATTTTTAGGGGTAGATGGCTGCATTTTTAAGGGAAGTTGTCAGAAATAAAGTTAATGCAAATTAACCCCCCCCTCCAGGAGAGATTTCTACCTTACTGTAAAAAAAAGAAACAGAAAAAAATCAAGATTCTCTTAAATCACGTGATTTATGAGACATTTTGACCTTAAAACAAATGGGACTTTTTGTAGTGCCTTCTGTCTAAGTTTCATCGATTTTTCTACTCAAAATCCGGAGAAAATCAAAAAAATCAAAATTTCTCAATTTTTTCAAAAAATTTAAACTGACGATACCTCCAGAATCACTAAACTAAATGTATCAAAATTTCCCTCCTTTAAGCCCGGAAAAATCCGGTTTCGAAACGTTTCCATCCGAATTTTTGGCGTTTGGGTTCCTTAGTTCCCCAAAACGTCAAAATCCGATGAAAACCGCATATCACACTTCGATATTATATAGCCTAAATAGACGGGAAATAATAAACGCACTACAAACGAAAACTACGAAAAATTCTAGATACTAAAAGAATCTTAAATTAATCCTAATTTTAAACAGCCTGTATAATTTGGAACTTTATAGTAAACATTTAAAATATAATTACTTTTAAATAACAATTTCACAATTAAGTCGATAAACAATTTAATTCAAAATTTTCTGGAATTTTTCATTTAAAAACAAAAAAATGTATTTACACAATATCTACTTCAACATAGCAATTTAATTCTTAGATAACTTTTTATTGAAATAATGAAAGTTCAAAATGACTCTGTAATTACACCTATTATTGTAGGGTAATTCTATATAATGAGCTTTTTTTCAGCTCCGGAAAAGTTTTCAATTCCACTTGTGCTGCACTCGTAAGCTGGAAAACTGCTATTAATACGTTTCAAACGGCTCGCCTCGGTTTAGTAGACGAGTTTTTTCAACTTCGATTAATTGTTTTAACTCTTGATTTTTTTTTACGTTTTTATAAATAAGTACAGTATACGACTAAATGTTCGGTCATATTTATTACATAAAATATTATAGATACGGGTAAAGATTTTGTTCAGAAACCACATAATGTGCAACCGCTATAATTACCATCGTGGGGTGTGCGTACCGCGATAATGCCATCTATGATGTTATTAGTGTACTTAAAGGAGGATTAGATATTATCATTAACTATTGTATTTACCACGTTTCCCCTATATACATATACATAAATAGTTTATAATTGGTATGGAAGCTAGAATAGAAATTTGTCGAATATCGAGTCGAATGACCTTTACCATAAAAACCTTTTTAGAAAAAAAAGTTTTTAGGTTTTAAAGTTGGGGCCATTATCAGAGATAAACTCCTCAGGTTTACCTTAAGGAATCATGTTACGACTTTTACTACCAACTTTAAAAACTGTCTTTAATTTTTTTTTATTCTTATGTCTGTATTTTTCCCTTTTGGGCGGCCCTGAATCTCTCAGTCAGTGATGGGCAAATGCAAGACTAAGACCCAGACTTGGTAGTCTTGGTCTTGGTCTTATTCTTGCGTTACGAATCTTGGTCTTGGTCGTACTAGAGCAGTTTGAGTCTTGATCTTGGTCTTGCTAGAGCAGTTTGTGTCTTGATCTTGGTCTTGCTAGAGCAGTTTGTGTCTTGATCTTGGTCTTGCTAGAGCAGTTTGTGTCTTGATCTTGGTCTTGGTCTTGCTAAAGCAGTTTGTGTCTTCATCTTGGTCTTGCTAGAGCAGTTTGTGTCTTGATCTTGGTCTTGGTATTGCTAAAGAATCTTGCAATTTCTTGCAGTTTTTTATTAGCGAATTTTTTCCTTTTAAAATCAGAATTTTCTCTCTTTACGATATTAATTATACTTTCAAACTATTTAAATAGTTTAGCAAGAGTCTTGCTTTTGTCTTGGCCTTGCTCACTTGAGTCTTGGTATTGGTCTTGCACCCATACTTATAGTCATGGTCTTGGTCTTGCTTTTGATATACATAGTCTTGGTCCGGGTCTTGCAAAAAATGCAAGACCAAGACTAATTTTGCTCATCACTACTCTCAGTAAACATGACCAGTTGACCACCGAATAGGTCTGAAACCAGTAATTGGTCACTACCTGTGATTTTCAGTTCCGTAGTGTATCTTCAAAGTTCATGGTCAGATTCTGATCAAATTTTGTCTGAGGGACCATTTTTTAAAGTCAATTAAAAATAGAGACTCTTGGTGGGATTTTTGGACACACGGACGGACAGACAGACAGATAAACGGGCAGACACTGAGCTAAAATTGTTTAGGAAGCTCTAAAACGTTCAATACGCGTAACAATACTTCTTGCTACTTTAAAATTTCGAAAGAAGAGATCACAGTGTTGACATTTTTTGGTGCGTTAGTGTACTTATAAATTGTTTAAATAATTTCTAACAAGTCTATTTAATTGTTTATATACAGAGAAATGTATCCTTATCAGAATTTCCAAGACATTTCAATAAAATTTAAATAATTTAGTCATTTCAAAATTTGACACGGAACTACGTAAACAATATAAACTATCGAATTTACTGCTCCACTCGGCCCAAATTATTAATTAAACAAAAACTTTGTGCGTGTTTAAACTATTATTTTTTGATAATTGCAAAAATTAAATTTTTTTCAACTAACTAATAACCCACAGCAATGAAGATACGAATCTTTGACGAAAAGTTTTTCTTCTAAATGTTTACATAACTACATTTTTATTTAATACAAGGTTTTTGAAAAATATTGATTTTAATAAAATAACAATTATTACAATTGTTATATTAAAATTACAGTGAACATCTAATTTATGAATATTTTATTCCGTATATAATATTAATTTTATACAAATACACACAAAATATATAAAGCTTTAAATGTACATATTATAACATTATGAAATGTATGTATATATTTCTGGTTTAACGTTGTTGGTTTAAGTTGAGTTAAATTATTAAAATAATTGAATAATTTTCCAGTTCAAGTTTCCTCCTCATTATGTTGCCTATAGTAAAACTATTTGTTGAATTGTTGCTAATTATAAGTAATTATTCAAACAAAACAAATTTTAAATCTACATATTATTATCATTATTATTATTACTGTATATTATTAATATTTTATCTAAATCATAGACAATAAGTATTTATAGTGCTTACAATAATTAATAAAAGTATTTAAACAAAATAATGAAAATTTTCACAATAGAAAATGTGCATATCATCTGAATATTAAGGGGGTTCATCAGTTCAGAAATTTCAAAAAATCGATTTTTTTTGTATTTTCTTATAGCTATACTTATCGGAAATAGTGATGAGCAAAATTAGTCTTGGTCTTGCAGTCTTGTCTTGGTCTTGCATTTTTTGCAAGACCAAGACCAAGACCAAGACCAAGATTATAAGTACGGCTGCAAGGCCAATACCAAGACTCAACTGAGCAAGACCAAGACAATAGCAAGAAAAAAGCAAGACTCTTGCTAAATTATTTAAATAGTTTAAAAGTATAATTAATACCATAAAGAGAGAATATTCTGATTTTAGAAGGAAAAAATTCGCTAATAAAAAAATGCAAGAAAGTGGGAGATTTTTTAGCAATACCGAGACCAAGACTCAAACTGCTCTAGCAAGACCAAGACCAAGATTCTTAATGCAAGAACAAGACCAAGAAACCAAGACTGCCAAGTCTTGGTCTTGGTCTTGCATTTGCTCATCACTAATCGGAAATTACTTTAAACGCGTTTTTCTCGAAATGATTTTTTTCGACACCGGTGTCAAGATTATTCGAAATCTATTCATCCAAGCTAACTCAAAATTGGGACAGAATATTTACAATACATTTCGCTATTGGTTAAACTACAACCAGATTTTTTGGATAAAATATAGCCATTTTATGATCATTTTAATCTTTAAAAAAATGGTAAAATTTCAGCACTTTTTTTTAAAATGCCGCCATTTTGTTTCTATACATACAAAATTGTTAATTCTTGTTCCGCCAATAACCATACTCATATAGATTAAGAATTTTTTTTTTACTTTTATTCTTCAGATGCTCCTGAACTTCAAAATGCTGTCACAAGTGGAAGCACCTTTTTTTTTTAGATACTTAACTATACCTATCTATATACTATGTGAGTTTTTCGAGAGTTGCCATTTTTATTACAGCCAAACCGTTGATTTAATCGAGAAATTGTTCAAATAAGAGTTGTCAATGTCGACGGGGGCAACCGATTGCTATAGTCAGGAGCTTTAGAGTTCTTATGGTTTTCGAGCTATGATACAAACTTATAGATTTTTAAATGGGACTATATATTAATTTTTCGATAAAACTGATCTAATGCATTAATTAACAACATAAATGAGCAAAAAAAAATTTTTTACCCAAGTTTAATTTTTTAATTTTTCCTTAATTTATCAGTTAGGCGGTAAAAATATGCATATGTACTTGAGGCTACTTCAACCGATAGTGTTTTTCTTGGTTACATTTCCATTACATCTAAGAAAAGAACCTTTTCAAGTACCATTTCTATCATAAAAGTTTGGTTGTAATCGAAATGGCAACTCTCAAAAAACTCACATGGTATTATATATCTGTTGATCCATATACATCAAAGAAAAAAAATATTTTTGTGATCTTGAATAGTTAATAAAAGAACTAGAATATCATTTGTTATTTGTTTTCTTTGTTCAATTTATCTAAAAATAATCGTGAGAAAACCTGTTTTTTTTTTCAATCTCTGGACTGGTGAGCCTCCTTAAGTGTAAAAAATTTATCTAAAAAAAAAAAATTATGTCCCAACCATACAAAGGTTCTTTAAGCGATTTTTTTTTAAAGATTTTTTGAGTTGGAAAATCAAAATTATTAATAATTTAATTTCGTCATATCTGTCAGACTTTGAAAAAATTTTTGGTTCAAATTTGGTTCAAAAAACGTTTGGTTCAAATCTGTCTCAAAATATTCAGAAATTTTAAAATATCATTAAGAAAAGTGATTTTACGAGAACAACTAGTAACTTAATCTTTCGTGAAGGAAATTTTCTAGACAACAAATCTGATCGTAATATTTTAACTCAAAAATCAATATACCAACTTTTTGAAAAATTCCCCAAAAAAAACACTATCGGGGTTCTGAACTAGATTTTTATCAAATCCTTTTTAGCAAATTGTATCTTTTACAAATCCAATCAATTTAGTACACCCACTGAAACTCTCTTTTGGTGAGTACTTTTGTAACACCCGGTACATCGATCCATTTATTTATTTGATAATTCCTTAATTCACTCCCAAATATGTTATTTAATGTGAGTAATAATTAATTAATAATAACAGTGCTGCCACTGCGGCGTTAATTACAACTATATAGTAATGTTTTAGTTATTATTTAAATTATTGTAACAGACAGACTTATTTTTTCGTTAATAAACAACACAAATTTTCAAATTTAATAATTCTCGTTGTTAAATAATAATAATACATAAGTAATTAACACAATCATAATTCCAATAAATGTAAAATTAATTAAAATCAACAAACGCCTAACTGGCTATGAAAAATCAAAATAGGTATTTAAATATTTAAATATGTGTAAAATTTTTTTCTCAAATTTTGGATTTCATATACTGTAAGTGTCCGGAGTGATATTGCCGTTTTGGCACCGGAAGGTGAAAAATCATTTTGTTTTCTAAATTACTCCACCCGAAACTCAATTACTTAGTTACTTATATAAAGAG
Organism: Brachynemurus nebulosus; assembly: GCA_035578155.1. Classification (NCBI taxonomy): domain Eukaryota; kingdom Metazoa; phylum Arthropoda; class Insecta; order Neuroptera; family Myrmeleontidae; genus Brachynemurus; species Brachynemurus nebulosus. Next base: position 7,901,539 of record JAPWDM010000009.1, on the reverse strand, counting down.
AAAAACTCTTTTTGAGTACAACTAAGTACAATTTTTTATGCGGTTTTTAAAAAAAATGGCCATTAAAATGCATAATGTGAATAAAAATCAAGAGACAGTAAGAAACTTAAATATTAACTATAATAACTTTCTTTTATAAAATTACCAATTAATGGTTTTTAAGCATTTAATCAGTACATTGCATCATTAAGTTTTTCTACAGATGTATTTATCACAATTTTCATAATATTATAAAAATGAAATAAAATGTTAGCAGCTGTGTAAATTAATGCTTTATCTTATTTAGAAAAGCAACTTCTAAGGAAATCGTGAAGTTTTGAGTTTGAAGTTATGTATGAACTAAACTTTTTATACTTAGCTATTATTTATGATACTTTTGAATATATATATTTTTTGTACGATTTTTTTATACGGTTCGTATCTACCGCATAAAAAAAGGTTCAGCTGTACTTCAATTATCAAAAACTTGTCAAATAGTCCTTCTTTATATAATTTTTTTATACCAATAAATTTCTCCCAATTTGCTTCATCTAATTTAAAAGTTAAATATTAATTTTTCTGAATAATGATTACAAATATATTTAAAATAGAAATATAGGCAATCAGATGTATATTTGTATATCGTTTGCATATACTTAAGGATAATTCGATTTTGACAAATGGATATTGTTATAAATAAACAATATATTTTAATAACTATTCAAGACATCAAAAAAGTTTCTGGTGGAGCAATTACTAATCTCAAAGAAGTAATTTGAAGGCAATGTAGCCACATAAAAAAACAAAACGATCTTTCAATTTCCGGCATCCACTTCTAGCCCGGTCATTCTTCTACTATTTAACCGGCCCAATTTCTTCAACCGCAACCGCAAAAAAATGTACTGAATAACCCTAAATGCATACCAGTGCCATACGTACTTGGCACACTTATATTTTCCCAACAGTTTAAAAATCATTTATACATAATGCTTATCAGTATATAGATACTTAAATCAAACAAAGCCGATTAGATTTCATCGGGAAATTTTTCTTTCAATGCTTTTAAGGTAAGCTACGAGCAACCGGATTACGTAGAGTACGTTTTACCTAAATGCATTGTGTTATTCAGTTCCGCCGCCAACTTCACGTCGGTAATATTTACGTAAAAGATTTCGTTGTATGAACCCACCGGGGAATACCCTCCAGCAAGATGCATTTTATTGTGAAATTAGGGGAATCTATTATGATGTAATAGATAATATGTAAGTATAGTATGTTTCGCTGCGGTACTTTAGGTTAAAATATTTAGTAATGGTTACATCAAATTCTTTTGTTGAACCCTAATATGATTAGAAGATGTTTACTTTCGGGAGAGAGCTTGGGCAGAAGGACGGACGTATATACCTAAAGATTTTTTTTGCTGCAAGCTATTAAGTATGTGATTTTTATTAAATTCTTACTTTGAACTTGTCTTGAACAAATTGTTTTCAAAAAGACTTTTGAAATGAAAACTTCGATATCGAGGGTAACCACACTGGGGCTAGCTGACCATTCCTAAATAATTAATATATTGTTCAAATTATTTAATTTACCCACAATATTCTTAATGTCATATTTTGTATTATTTAAACTTATGTTTAGGAGAGATTCGCCAAAAAAAAAAAAAAAAAAATTAAAAATCGACCATTTTTATTATTTTTTTTTATACAAATTAATATTTTATTAAAAAACTAAATATACAACATTGTTTCTATATGTTTTGAGATAATAAAAAAAATAAATAAATAAATAAATAAAAAATGAGCTTTACTTTCGTTATTATTACCTATCAGTTAATTTTGTCCTTGCCTGACTACTAAAATTCAACTAATCTACAGAGACTAAAATAAATCAAAATAAATTTTAAAATTAAAACAATATTGAAATTACTTTTAATATGCATTTAATTGATATCAAATATTTGTATTTGTATTATTTCAAAGACTTCAACCGATTTATTAAACTGAGACATACTTTAACTTCTTATGGATTCTGGTTCTAACCGTTTGAAAATATTTTTTTTACTGGCTTCGCCTTCGACTACGAAATCGCCATAGAAATTTTCACTTCGTGGTCGCGTGGTCTTAAGCACACACTCACAATTTCTATTTTTTTTATACCAAATGAATTGTTTTTTGTACTTGATCGTCATGCGTGACGAAATAAAATGGGGTCCGCTTGGGTGACTTGTTTTAACCTAATATTTTAATAATATTGTAAAAAATTATTTCTTTTATACATTTTAAAATAATTTACAAATGGTTGAACACGGGACTGGCTCGGCGAGCAGGCTTAATGCGTAAAATCATTTAAAAATAAAACTGGTCAAGTGCAAGTGGTACTTAAACAAATAGTGTTCTGTACAATAAGTTGTTGGAGGTATACTTCTACTAGGGTTAGAAACTTGAAATTTGGTTTGAATGTATAGGTCCTGAACTATTCTCGCTTTCACTTAAATTTACGCATGACTAATTACTTAGGAATTTAAGGAACGTGCTACAACTTTATGGAAACGTTTGTTTTAGGTAATAGCATAATTTTTTCTATGGATAAAATATACTAAAAGTGTTTCTGATGATCTTATTGTTTTACAATAACCAATTAGAAAATAGAATTTGACAAGCGGGCAATTCAAAATTTAATAATTGAGTTCAAATATATTTCTTTACATTCAAATACACTAAATATATTTACTTATAATTAGAGTGACATAGTTTTTCTCTGAAGCTTTTTCTACCTTCTATGTCTACGAACAGTAAAAAAATTAATGTTTTTATAGCATATTTTTCTTATCGTTACTGAGTTCATTTTAATTTTGAATTATTTTTGAAGATTTACTGTTTTAAAATACTTAAAACAAAAAAGCTAAATTTTAATTTCAAATATTATCGAGTGCTTGTGAGACACTACTACATATGACATACGTATGTCATACGTAGTAGTGTCTCACAAGCACTCGATAATATTTGAAATTAAAATTGTAACTGTTTCTCGAATCAGAGAGAGACTAATACACATAAGTGATTGAATGGGTGTCCGGCTCGGACGCCTGTCGAGCATATAGGATCGTTGGTGTAGTGATTAGCACGCCTGGCTAGTTACCAGGAGATCCTGGGTTCGATTCCCGGCCGATCCGGATAATTTTTTCAATCACTTTATGATTTTTAAAAAGCTAAATATTCAACAAATTATATTAAGAATTAAATAAAACAACACATATTTTTCATTTTAATTTTATTTTAAGTAAAATAGTAATCCAAAATTTACTAATATGAGGTTATGTTACAAAAACAAAGCGACATGAAATAACCGAAAACATAAATTTTTATTAATCACTAATAATTATACAGCATTATGTTACAAAACTAAAAAAACTGAAACACAAAATTATTATTAATCAGTTCAGGATTTTACCGTAAACGTACAAAATTATAAATGTATCTATTTACACTATTATCCAATACGAATACACCACTTACTAAAATTTTTAATAATCTGAACAGTAAGAAAAAAATAAACAGAATATTAAGATTACTTATTTGACAATTTTAATGCATTGTAAGTTTTTAAAAGACAAAAATAAAAACATAACACAAATTTTAAAAATAAAGACACTTTCGCCGACCATTCTTTCGTAAATAATCAAATTTTGAAACAATCAAAACTCCATACAAAGTAAATAATCTCTTTGAATATTTTGATTGTTGCCAAATTTAACGAGACGAAGAAAAAAGTTCGAATAAAAAACGATACAACTAAATAAATTTTAAAGTTACAATTAACAAAGTCATTTATTTTTAAAAATAATGCATATATGTATGTATTTCAAATAAATAGATATGGTCCATTTCATTTAAATTTAACCATGCTTCACTTCAAACCATCACTTTGAATTTAAATAATTTCCGTTTTCTTGGCTTTATCTCTTTTATTATTGCATTTACATAAATTTTAAATTTGCAGTTTGTTTTTAGAAAAGAATAGAAGATTGATTTGTTTCCAATATAAGAATTATTTAATTTCTTAACGATTATCCATGATTAATTGTATTTGAAATAGAATATACTATAGTAACATAAATAAAAGAAAAAAACTATACCTACTTACAATATATCTTATGTATCTATAGATTCTGAAGAGGTATTTGTTTTGACATGACACTTTTTCAAATTAAATTTCAATTCATTCTTTATTAATTTCTCAAAATTATCCTCGAAAATTAATCCCCACGATCAAAATTCAGCGTTTTTACAGTTTACGTCTATAATTAGGCCACCACACCCTTGATCTATTTCGCAAATTTCAGTTTTCTGTTCCGTCAATTTTAATATGGAACACTAACAACTAGAAAATTTGTAATTTTTCTGTAGTTTTCGTTGGATTTAGGTAAATCAAGAATTTCTGTTAAGAAATGTGCCCCAGGAAATGGAGTTACAAGCATAACTGAATAATAGTTGAATATTTGTAAATATCTGAAATGGTGAAACCGCTGTGTAGAAAAAATCTACCTTACTTAAGACTTGCCTTAACACAACAAGCATATCTAAAAAATTTTTTTATAAGGTTAAACATAAAAATTTTGTACCAGTTCCAATCGAACTTCAATAATTCTAGACGTTCTAAATGTCCCAGACGTCCTACAACAATTTAATTGCGTGATTTCAAAGTCAATACGATTGTATCGTTTGTAAAAATTATTCAACTTACTTCAACACGAGCCCAACTGTAATTCTACAACTTTGGAAGCCCCAAAAACGAGTTCTGATCGAGGAATTAAAAATTTTTACCCTCTAGTTTTTCCTGATGCTTTCCAGATGTTCCTTTTTCATCCACATCAATTATTCTATTATTGAAATGAAACCATTTTCTTTTAAATTAGTTTGTTGAAAACAAATAAAATTAATTGATTTAACCGTCTAAACACGAACATTTTTTGTTTGATCGCTAACTCTATGCTTGAAATGGAGTGGTCGCAAAACGAAACACATGTTTATACTATCGATATGGTGGTCAGTACCGACTGACTAACCCCTTCGCCTCTCTTTACATAGTCTTACGATAAGATATGACCAGTTCTATTAACAATTAAATATATTTTTATTTCAATGAAATAAAGAAATTGATTTAAAAAACAAGCTCAAGCCATTATTAAAACAACCGTTTGATAAGAATTATTATAAGAACAAAGTATACAATATTGATGATTGAAAAGTCGTTATTATTAATTTAGAAAATATCAAAAATTTGATATTTATATTTGATGACATCATTGCAAAGCCACAAGCCGACGCAATACAAACTAATCTCACACTGATGTAATCGTGGTTTGCTACAAAAAAGTCATCTAACACCAATAAGTAGTTACAAGGCTATCTGCTTTTTGGGCCCACATTAAAATACGAAACGGGCCATTTTGATTTGACTAGATGTTCGCACGTATTCGGTAAGATTTTTCGGGAATTAATTCCGGACAGATAGAGTGATTTTTTAGTTAAATTTAGGAGGTGTTGAAAACCAATCGGCACAAAAATGTGAAAAAAAATTTCATAATATAAAATGTCTCACCTAAGAGGAATGCCGTTACGGAAAACGTAAAATTGGTTTTCGAAAATTGGCGGTTGGGATTCTATGATTTACTGGCAACAGTAATATTCATCTGTTTGAAAATAAATTCGGACAATTTTAGAAAAACCGGCTGTTTTGTACCGTAAAAAATATGTTACAACAGTGCGTAAAATTACTATAAAAAGTGTAATTTTACACACAATTGTATTTGAAAAAATAAAAGAATGTCCTAAAAATCTTTTGATTATAAAATACTTGCCATCGAAATACTGTTTGAAAAATTGAACTATGATACCACTCAAAAAGACTAGAGAACTATGGATTACATGATGGGTTTCAAGAACGGAAATTGATGTTTTTAAAAAGAGTATTTTTTCGAAAAAGAGGTGATAGACCAAAATAACTTAGGAACTTATGATCTAAAAGCAAACTTGGAATAGGTATATTTTCGAAAAGATTTACTATTTGCAAAACTGTAAAAAAATCGGTTAAAAAATGTGTAAAATTATTTGAAATTTTACATTAATAAAAAGTGTAATTTTACACCATTGTATGAAAAAGTGTAATATTACACAAGTTTGGGTTTTTACATTTTTACTTTTCACTATTACCTGTGTAAAATTAAGCAAATAAATATAAAAATTGTGTAAAAAAACACTCATTTTTTCCAGTTACACCAATAAAATAGGTGTAACCACTGAGAACAAGCAACAATAATTTTTAGACATTTCAAAAATTTTCGACATTTCTGTACCCTATTTTTTACAGTTTTCAAGTCGAATTTCAGTATCTTTGAAAGTATTAAGCATGTGACACACCGGTATGAGTCAAACCGCTATTAAAAATTTATAACAAAATCCCAATATGAATTACTGATAAGATAAGAACTTACTTAATTACTTTTATAGCTTAAATATACTAAGATAAACTTTTATAGTATGTATTTATTATTTTATTAAAAAACACGTATGTACAACATCTATTTTTAGTAATCTCTCTGACCGACTTAAGACACTTCAGTTACCGCAATTATTATTCATAGTTACTTAATGAATATCTAGAAAAAAAAAAAGTATTTAATCGTCTTCATATGCGTGACCGCAAACCAATGTATGTCTCAGTCACTTAAACATGACTTAAATTATGCATACATATACGTTCCAAAACCAAAACGTTTTGTTTCAGAAAAAACCAAAAGGTAAAAAGACCTGTTGCATACCTCCGGCTCCAAAGTCGTCCAAAATTTGTGAAAATTTTTATTTATCCCTTAAAAGGATACACGCACAAAACAAACAAGGAAACTCCTCGACCAAACAAACAATTGCCTTTATAATTAATGATTTCCGGAGTGCGTACCAGCAGTGCGTGTCACCGGAAAAGCAGTTTTTTTCGCAACATAAACCAGTATCGACCAAAAAAAAAACCTTAGAAAATTCAAAAACGACATTCGGTAATTATCTAGCAAGTGTATAATCGCCCTTTCTCATTAAAAAACGATATAAACAAAAAGGTACATTAACCTCGACTTTTCTAACTATGCACAACAACACTCTGACTTAAATCAATACAATAGAAAAATAATAATTCACTTACATCAGCGTACGACAACGACCAGTTCGAAATTACCGTCAAAAAATTATCCTGTTTTTTATTCAATTCAATTAATAAAACAAAAACAAAACGCAATAAAGAAAAAAAATGAAAAACTAAATCACATCTTTTCTCAAAACAAAAACAAATCAGAAACAAATAAATAAAAAAACTATCTCACACTTTCACTGACTGAAAAACAAAAAACTAAAAAAACAAAAAAAAACTAAAAACAAAAGTGAAAAACACTTGAAAACTGTTGTTTTTTTGTTGTAGCTTTCAATTTTTTTTTTTTAAATACACTTAATTTTCTTTTAAAAAATAAATGATTTCACTTAATAACAACGCACACTGTTTAAAATAAGACACTACGTAAATAGGAAAAAGTATCTCGAGGAAAATCCATGTCTTTTCCGTTTACAGCGAAAATTCGGTATCGAAAGAGAAGAAAAAACGCAACACAATCTTCGTTAGAACTAAAACGCTAAAAATTGTTACATTGATAAAAAATTTATTATAATTAATGAATTGAATCTCTATACTTTGTGTTTTAATTTGGATGATAGGTGTGCAATTTTGGTTTTGTGGATGTTTGTTTTGGTTTTTCTGGAGGCAGTCAGTAGTGAATGAGATGGATTTGAACTGCCGCAACAAAGGATTGGTACGCCGTGTTTTAAAAATCAATGTTTCCCGCTAGAGCATCTACAATCGACTGAATTTGTGTGTTGTTGAATGGTTTGTTGTGATGATGGAGAACGCACCACATCATACATAGCAAGCAGGCGTATAGCTGGCATACAGTGGCGTAGCGTAAAGCGAGTACGTAGAGGGTACAATTCAGTCACTCACTCACTCACTCACTCACTGAAAACAGAGTGTAATGGCCGGCATATTCATTTGTAGAGTATGCGAAATACATACTATCTACGTTCATACATACAGTAGTAATAGTAGTAGATGTGTATGAGGCCTGGTGTCCATTGTTAGCAGAAAACGTACAATGAAATATTATGTAGGAAACGTCAGTACTTTCCAATGGTATACTATAGAGATGATCGATATATATCAATAACTGTTATTTTGTAACTAGTATAGAAAGATAACAGTTATCGTCAATAACTGGAATACCCAGTGACTGGTTACTTAAATAACTCCTTTGGAAATATCGATAACATAGAGCAGAGAATTTCAAAATAATAACGCCCCAGGCAAGTTACACATTTTCTATTGTAGCACATTTGTTATCTATTTGTATTTGTAATTTTGTATCCATGAAATTGTTAAAATTGTGTATATAAAGCCTAAATCCTTGTATAGACAAGTATTTGTACAGACATTGCAGATTATTTAGTATCCGTCAGTATTATAGATCTGTGCATATTTCACTAACAGAACCGTTTATACGCATATCGAGTATCTTACAATATATGTTAAAATATCCAAATACCGTACCAGTTATTATAGTAACTGTTATAAATAACAGTTATTTTTCAGTAACTGTTATTGCAATAACAGTTATTAGAAAATAACCGTTTAGCTCATCTCTAGTATACTATTTACGTGGAACACTTGTTCAATAGTGAAATTTTGTTCCCGAGAACCACTTTTGAAATGTAAAAAATTGTTTTCCTCCAAAATTGAAATTTCCAGGCGCATCTTATGTTTTATTAGAGCTTTCTGAATAATTTTGGTTTTATATCTGTCGATTCGTCTGATCTATGCATCTGTGTGAACTTCAAAACTATTCAAGCGTTTCTGATGAATTTTTTTAGAAATTATACGATTTGGTTCTTCGATGGCTCGCTACGAACATGCCCTACCGTAAAATGTAATTAAATGTCACTTTTGAAATAAAAAATTGGTTCCCCACCAAAGTGGAATTCGTATCTGTCGGTTTGTCTGATCTATGTGAACTTCGGAACTATTCAATCGTTTCTGGTGAAATTTTTTAGAAATTGTACGGTTTGATTCTTAGATGGTCCCTTAGGGACTTGGCACTACCGTGAAATCTCATTACATGTCCATATTCTATCTACTATACTAGTCCCATTTCGCTCAAATTTGTATAAAAGTCTGTTACAAGTACGAGGAAGCTGTGTGCCACCTCTCATTGGCAACGTATTATAACTATGTAAGTATATCCATAAACTATGTAGTCTGTTGAGGGTAGGGGGAGGGGGTAGGAATAGCTTATGTAGAAAATTATTCTGGATTACCTAAGGAAGAGGCGGAGCCAGAGTCTACTAAATAATTTCACTATGTATTTTATTTAACACAATTAAAGCAATCATACGTTACTTATTACATGCTTATGATGTTTTAAAGTGTCACAGTGTTACCTCAAGCGAATTTTGTTACCATTTGGTCACACAATTCCGACAGTTAAATTTTCACAGTAAGAAGGCGTGTTTTAACGATAAATATTTTGCTAAACTAATAAAAAAATGTTTTAATATTGTTATTTTATAATAAAAAACGAGGGCAAACATATGGATATTCGAAGATGGTCGATATGTTTACACATCGGAATTATTTGTGCAAATTCAACCAAATTTCACAATTTTCTGCTTGCAGTGGACATTAGACCTGACCGGAGAGAATGTATAGAAAGACAGACTGTGGTAATATAAATATGATCCAAATAAGCTATGAACTGCGCATTCATAATCATAGACATACGTTTGGATCTTTATACATACATACCAACATAGTGAGGCAAACAAAGTGATAGATCTCGCACGGCTCTACTAAAAGTGAATGAATCAGGCCGGTACGGTACAGACGTACGGGCAGTACGGGCCGTGTAGACAGCCGGCTGCGAGCCGTCGGTGCAAATTGAAAGTAGAAAGAACAATTAACGCTATTAGAGAGTGTTGTAATTCGATTTGCTTGGAAATATTTTAATATTGGAATTCGCTTGGAGGTGCATAAAATCCGTGTTGGCAAATGTTGAGAAAAAAAAACAACTCTCAATGTTATTTGAGGTGGTATCGTTCAAGGTGCAGGGGCGGATCCAGCTCTCAGGTCAGGAGAAGGTCACATTTTTTTTTTTTTTTTTTGAAAACCAATTCTCTTCCAGTTTCAGATTGATTGAGTTAGGGTAGTTTGGACATAAGCTTTTTATTTTTGCTATAAGAATGGCTCAATTTCTTTTACAAATGTGAATGATCTACCAACAGATTCTTTTCTAGTGATTCTATTTGCCTAGTTTTGATTAAAATGTGAAGAGCGACTTCGAAAACCTATAATTCGTTTCTAATTTTACCCTTCTATCATTTTGTTTACGATTTTTATGGAAGTGAAAAATTTTCATAGACTTGATGACGTCACCAAATTAAAAAGGTTTTGTTTTTTTCAAAGCAAGCCTTATTAAAATAATTTGAATTAAAATTATTGGTTGAATTAGGTTAATTTAGGTGTAAACTTTCCATTTGTGCTATCAAAATGACCGAATTCCTTTACTAAAAGTGACTGATCCAAAATCTTTGTTCTGCTGGTACTACTTACCTAATTTTGCTAAGAATGAAAAAAAAGACTTCGGAAATTTAAAATTTATTCCCAATTTCCCGCTTTTTTCTCCGAAACTTTCATCGAATCTTTTAGAGTCTAATAAGGAACCCAGACTTATACACCATGGAACAGCAAAAACAGTAAAATTTGGAAAAAATGGAAAAATTTTAATTTCTTTTTATTTTCCCCAGACTCTACTTATGAAAATCGATAAATCTTCGACGATAAAAAGTCTGGAAGATTATATTTGGTAAATTATTTTCGTAAATCACGTGATTTAGGGGAATTTTAGATTTTTTATGCTTTTCCTTTTAAAAGACTTTTTAGACTCGCATATTAGTGTTTAAAAAAATTTTCAAAATGAATGTCGTAGTTGGTAGGGATGTGTGACCGAAAATTGTTCCAAAATACCCATTTCGATTGCAAAGATCGATTATCAAAAAAAAAAAGTCGTTTTTCCAAATACCGACTTTTGTTAGTTTTTTCGGGGATATCCTTTCTCAGGGATAAAATTTGTTTCCACTGAATCTAAAAATTTTTCTAAGATACCCACCTCGAAATTTCGAACTCACTGCGAAACATGTCGGTATCAAGCGATATCGAATGTGATACATTATCCTACGTTGCGCGTGTGTTTGAAACTTGTCTAACAGTCATGTGAAATGAACAGAGATGGAATGTGAGCGGTAATGTCGATACTAATATAGTGTGCGCGTGGGTTTTGTGAAGTAGCCGCCCTGTCACGTGACACACCCGATGTGTGCGCACTCTATCTGTACGTGTAGGGTACTATCAACCACCATAAGTAAGTATACATAGTATATTGCATAGTAATATAACAAACACAATTGTAAACAATGTTGTACCTTTATAACATTTAGGTACCGTCAGAACACCCAACTTGACCACAACACACTTTGTGATAAAAATTTTTTAGCTTGTAATGCCTGTACCAATTTTTGCTTCAGAGACTACTAAAATAGCGGAAGCATTGTCATCATTTTTGAAAGATAAAAAATTTTTTACGCACATTTTACGTTTTAAAGCCCCATGAACAATTTTTGTTTGGTGTCTGTCCGTCCGTCCATTTGCACCAAGTGGCATAACTTCTAAACTATTCGATTGTTTTTAATGAAAATTTCAGAAATTATGCAGTTTGGTTCGTAGATGGTCCCCTATGAATTTAATCGAAATCGGAGTAACGGTAGCTACGCCGCTACCATGTCATTCCATTAATATACTAAATTGCACCAAGTGGCATAACTTCTGAACTATTCAATTATTTTTTGGTGAAATTGTCAGAAATTATACGGTCTGGTTCGTAGATGGTCCCCTACAAATTTCATTGGATTCGGAGTAATAGTATCCACGGCGCTACCATGAAATTACATTAAATGTCAATATCTTATTTACTGCTAGTTCCACTTCGCTCAATTTTTTATGAATCGTTTTTTTTATTTATTTTTATTAATTTATATACCTATATTAAATTATACAAAGATATATTGGGTATTAAATTACCAAGGTGCTTCTACGAATACGAAGAAGCTGTGTGCCACACCCCATTGGCAGTGTAATTAACTTTATCATCGAAAAATTTCATATTTAGGGTTCCCAAAGTGCGGCCCGCAATACTATATTATCGTCTACTGTCTCAGATTCGTAAATTTTAAACATTTTTCTGTATAAAAATATCAAATTTTATATGTAATATATTTTGTTATTATATAAATTTTGTATATCAGTGATGTTCAACCATTTTCCAAATTCCTTCAGAAAATGTAACTTAATTTCCGTATGTACTCGTATGCAATTTTTCTGTTCGTTTTACAATTCCAAATTTTGTAAAAAAATGCAAAGTACAGAATCGAAAACCTATAAAAAAAAAATAGCTTCTAATGTGTGCCCCGAAATTCACTGCTCCATTTGAATTACATTATATGTAACTGAATTCACTTATACTTCATAATACAGTTGAACCTTTTTTTATGCGGTGGATAGGGACTATTTCCGTAGAAGTTGCTGTTCTAAACAAGATAAAGCATTAAACATTTTATTTCATTTTTAAAATATTATTGTGATAAACACATCTGTAAAAAGAACTTAATGGTACAATAACTTACAATATTCTTATGCCATCTACTGATTTAATGCTTAAAAACCATCAATAAGTAATTTTATCAAAGTAAGTTATTATAATTAATGTTTAGATTTCTTATTTTCTCTTACATTTGATTCACATTATACACTTTAATGTCCATTTCTTTAAATCGCATAAAAAAAAATTCCACTCTACTGATGTTGGTAATATTAATTCACAACTTTATTTGCTTATTTTCGTCCTATCATGGTCAAGTTGGCTAGTTTTACGGTACATTCACTCGCTATATAGTTTCATAATATGGTATTGCTGAACTAAACTGGAGACATCTAGCTACCTTGTGTGTATGTATGTATGTATACGTGTATTTGTATGTGTTCGTATATTACAATATATACACACATTGCTCGCTTATGTTTGCTTGGTTTACTGATATGCAGTGCCAACTATTGTTTTTATTGTATATGCAACATTTGATCTAATCGTTACGCTTGAAATTATTGTTTATATTGGGTGGTCAATGAAAAAACCGTTAGTGGTCCGTCCATTTACCAGAAAGTGGTCCAGTATGTCAATGATACCATCATACACCTAGAAACAGGATATTATGAAAGGTGGTTTTAATGGAAACAAAGTTGGTGGAGAAACGAAATCAGAAAGTGATCGGTTCAAATAAATACCCCTGTCGCAGCATCCTGCATAACATAGCATTGAGGTTCTTGGCATCGGACGTGTCTGACTGAAGAACTAATCCAAAATTTTTGGACTTTCAACGTTTTCACCAAATTTTGTAAGAATAGGGTGTTTCGTTTGAGAGTTATCGCGCTAACACAAATATAAACACAAATATAAATATATAAATATATTTAGTGAACATCATTTTCGGCTTCTAGGGACGATTACATTTCGGTCACAAAGATTACATAGTTGGTGTAATTTGGAACAATTTTTAAATTTGTGTAAATTTTTAAAAAAAGAAAATATATTTTATTGATGTTCTTGGCATCGAACGTGTCTGATTAAAGAACTCATCCAAGATTTTTGGACTTTGAACGTTTTCACCAAATCTCGTAAGGAAAGGGTGTTTCGTTCGAGAGTTATTGCGTGAACAGAAATATACATATATAAATATATAAATATATTTAACGAACGTTATTTTCGACTCTATGGACCCCAAAATATCATAATCTCGCCCAATTTCTACCATTTCTACCAAATTTCGTAAGGAAAGTGTGTTTCGTTCGAGAGTTATGGCGCGAACACTTATATACATATATAAATATATTTAATGGACGTCATTTTTGGCTTCTAGGGACCCCAAAAAATTATAGTCTCGGATCTAAGTTGCACCATGACAGTGGCTGTAATGTTTGTAAAAAGATTCAAAAATTGTTTTGACTTCTTCAGTGCAAAAATTATTTTGACTTCTTCAGTGCAAAAATTATTTTGACTTCTTCGTTTCCAAAATTATTTTGAATTCTTCAATGACTTTCATTTTCAAATTATTATTGCACTTTTGAAAACTAAAGCAGTCGTGTGTAAAAATTTTTTTGCCGCCTTTCCAAGTCTACAGCTAAAACTCCCTAAAACACTCGTGTAAAGAATTCTTCAATTTTTTGAATTATTTTCTCTCAAAGTCCCTTTGAATTTGCAGCGTAAACTCCCATACACTCCCGTTTCTAAAGAATCGGAACTGGAGGCGAACTGAAGCATGCAACTAAAACTGTCAATTTCGATCTTTCGAAATCGTAGTCGAAACTCCGTAACAAGACAGTAATTTTTCGAATTTCCCATCGTGTCCGTACACTCAATATAATATATCGATACCACTCTCTTATATGTGTGGTATATCGACACAGACGATTTTGAAACTGGTACTCTGGGTGGACTGGTTGGTATTCTCTCGCTGGCGCACTGGTATGTATCCAATAACGTAAGTATATTGTATGAACAAAGCGGCAACCGACACACAGCCCCCGACAAGCTCCCCCGAAAAACAACACCTGATACTCTTATTACATCAAATGGATTATTATAACATACAAAGTACAAATACGTGAATCTAAACTGAAAAAAACCGTCCAAAAATAAAAAAGAACATTAAACGGACCTTGGTGATATCAGAAAAAAAATGTTTTTGTAATTCGATACGATATTAATTAGATTTTAATGTATGTTTATACAGGCTATGTCCTGCGGTTCTAACAATGTTCAATTACCTGATTTATTGTGGCTCAAATTACTTTTGAATCAAATATTTTGAAATTTTATATAAAATCCTCAGTTTCTTTTACATTCAAGCACTGATTCGTTACTGAACAAATATAAATTAAAAATTTATTGTGGTTTATTTGAAAACGTTTCTGTCCGTCTGTCCGTCTGTCACACAGAAGTTTTTCTCGAAAACTCTGTAACGTAAGTAATTGAAATCTGGCACCAATCACAGTCAATAATTAGAAAAAAAATTAATTTGGATTAAAATAACAGACCAATTTGGTCCAAAAAAAGGTTTAAATTAATATGTATGACGTTTCATTTGAAAAAGTTACCTCTAGTCTAGTGGTCTAAATATAATAAGGGGGCTTGAAATTTGCTAGAAATAACCGTTTCCTTCCTCCCTGAGGTTTTAAGTTTCTAAACCCAAAATTTAATTTTGATTGGCGACGCGTACTATACAAATTATGCGCGATTACTAGATTTTATATCACCCATTAATCGTATACGTATATTTTTACTTGAAACTAGTTCTAATTTTACCACCAGAGGCGCGAGCGAGAATCTTTGAATTGCCAATAAAGTTAGTAGACATTAATTCATAGATTATTGGAAAATTACAGGTTTTCTCGACAGTGTAGGAATTGCTGAAAAAAAAAATATTTTAAATAACAAGACGAATCACAGTAACAGGCACCCTATTTACTAATAAATTTTTCAGTGTGGTACAATTCAAGCATTCAATTTCAGTTATCACGAGCAAATTTGATTAAGATTTAAATATACATAATTTTTAAAAAAAATCATTTTTGACTATAGAAAGCTCACGGTTCGGAACCCTAATTGTGTAAGCCCAACTCGCTCTTAGCCGGCTTTTATCAAAATTAGATATATAGGATCAATAGAAAAAAATTTTATTTTTGCACCAATGAAATTGGTGCCACAATCAGACAAGAGCGTCAAAGAGAACCCCCTTTACACTAGAAAACGCGAATTGATAAGTCTGATACGAGTTTTAAGTGACTTTTACTGTAATAGAAAACATAGAACCAGTGCCGGATTTACACTAGGGCTGCGCGGGGCACTGGCCTCGGGCGGCAAAATTTGGTACACAGGTGATAGCTTTTCTTTTTTTGGTCATCACTTATTTTCTAATGGAAAATAAGAAATGGCAGCTGTTTTTTTTTCTCGTAAGTTATTTGTTGATAGGAAATGTCAATAAGAAATGTTTTTAAAATTTTTGTCAGGGGCGGCATCATCCACAGGGCCCCGGGCGGCACTTAGGGTAAATTCGGCCCTGCACAGGACACAGGATTTGAACAATAACTAGAAATTTTGGCCCGCTGACGTATTTTGATGGTACCCGACACTTCCACCATCACCCACAACCTATTCAATTTTCATTATTCATTATAATTTCCGTATAGATTTTGTAAATCAATAAAAAAAAAATTTTGTTTTGGTGCATAGATGTCACCCTATTTTTTTATTCTGTATAGAGTACCTGGTATCATAATATATTATACATGTTTTCCGTTCTACATTCAAATAATTCATTCAATATTTGTGATAATAAAATTTAATTAATATCTATTTACAAAATTTTGTTCATTAATTTACACCGTTTCAAAATTTTCAATATCTATCATCTCGTAGGCTCAGTGTTATACGTGTACATAGTGTTTCTGTGTTATTAATTATATTATAGGCAAACAACACAACGTAGATGTATGTATGGTTGTATGTATGTATATATAGAGAATAATAACCTGCAACTATAAATAATATTGAAATAGATTTCAAAAACAATTGATAATAGAAAATTAAGCTACAATGTTGTAATTCGGTATGATTATCAAATAATAATTGATCAAGTTTTAGCTATTCTAGTAACGAATAACACATTCGCTTGAATATCAAATATTCGGCAAGCATCCTGGCCGAATGTTTGGTGAATACTAGTCAGTATCTTTGGTGCTCAAAAAATTAAAGGGGATGCTAAAAATTTCTTAGCATATTATTAATTGCTCTATATTTTTATTTTGCTTCCGAGACTACTAAAGTAGCGGAAGCATTGTGATCACTTTTCAAAATTAAAGAATTTTTTCCTTCCAAAATAAAATTTTTTATGCACATTTTAAGTTTTAGAGCCTCTTGAACAATTTTGTCTGTCCGTCTGTAAGTCGCCAGTTTGCACCAAGTAGCATAACTTCTGAACTATTCGATTGTTTTTAATGAAATTGTCAGAAATTATGCAGTTTGGTTCCTAGATGGTCCCCTATAAATTTAATCGAAATCGGAGTAACGGTAGCTACGCCGCTACCATGTCATTCCATTAATATACTAAATTGCACCAAGTGGCATAACTTCTGAACTATTCAATTCTTTTTTATGAAATTGTCAGAAATTATGCGGTCTGGTTCCTAGAGGGTCCCCTACAAATTTCATTGTATTCGGAGTAATAGTATCCACGGGGCACCACCATGAAATCCCATTAAATGTAAATAAGTATCATATTTACTGCTAGTCCCACTTCGCTCAAATTTTTAAAGTATTTTGGTGGTTAGTTTCTAAAATATTTTTGCTATTGTTTTATACGAGGAAGCTGTGTGCCACACTCCATTGACAGTGTATTTTTATGTGCTCTGTAATACATTAAAAAGGAAATTCACCAAGGGCAGGTTGGGCAGACGTTGAGTCAGGGTTTTTGGAGGGTGATATGAATTACTTTGTTTTCAGTAGAATCCAAATTAAATAGCTTTTAGGAAATATTATACTGAATACCAAATATCAAAAATTATTTGCCGAATATTGAATAGTTGACGAATATTCGTCACAAGTCTATACATATATATCGTGCTAGGGCTAGTATTAGTGTAGCGGCTACTGAGGCTAGTACTAACGTTAGTAATAGTAGACATAATAGTAATCAGCAATGAACTAACACTCATTTACTTGATGAGGTCAGTAGCGTTTAAGTAAGAAAAAACAAAATACTATTTCTACTCTAAAAAATATTAGATCTTCAATTCCGATAATCGGTTCGA
The DNA here is from genome assembly GCA_035578155.1 of Brachynemurus nebulosus. Lineage (NCBI taxonomy): Eukaryota > Metazoa > Arthropoda > Insecta > Neuroptera > Myrmeleontidae > Brachynemurus > Brachynemurus nebulosus. The sequence continues at coordinate 7,883,494 of JAPWDM010000009.1, read as the reverse complement.
TCTCTGAGTTTTTTTATTAATATTTGAAAAGTATAAAAATGTATGAAAAATTGAAAAAAAAAAATTCAAAATTGAAATCGGTATAGCCCGACAAAGTGGGGACTCAAAAAAAAGTGTCTCCTGGTTGACGTGATTCCAACCCACCTGGTGATCTGAAACATAAAATTTTAGTTAATTCTCAATAAAAAAAATGTGGAATTAGGTCGGACGAAACCGATTTGAAAAAATAAATTTTTTCACAAAATGCCATTTATTTAAATAAAAAGGAACATTTTTTTGCCTCCTTTTTTCAACTTTGAAAATTTTTTAAAAATAATAGAAAAAAATTTCAAAAACCCTTACCTCGGATCAATTTTGATAGTATAAAGAAGATCTGCACCAAATTTCAAGTAAATCGGTGCATTAGAACTTGAAATATCATTGCAACCGTACCTATCGAAAAAAGTAGTTTCGACTAAACTGAAAGATACACAGTACACGGGGAAAAAATCACCATAACTCCGAAATTAATTCGAATTTCTGTAAATCCTTTTAGGGGTTTACTCTTAACGGTCTGAACTTTGAAAATATGAAAAAATCGATTTCTTCAAATTTCTAGACAAGAATACTTCCTTAACGAAACCCAACGATAGAAGAAAATTCAAAGTAGGCTAAGTAGAACGACGGAAACAGTGCATCTCAATCACTTTCCGCAATACCGCCACTGTCTCTGACTGATTAAAGGTGTGCAATATAATTGTTATAACTATTACAGTATCTATATTTAAGCGTATGCAATATATGTATATATATATATAGCTATAATAATAATATAATATAATATGTATCAATCAAGATAAAGTTAGACGAACCACGAACGTAGCGGTACACATACAAGTGTCGGTAGGTAACTGGACACCTTGCACCAACAGTAGCAACCAGTAAAACAATATAATATGTGCAACCATATTCACGTCAGCCATGTCAATGACTTTGACATTATTCTCTATGAATATTTCATTTTAAATGGCCATAGATTATAAATCATAACATACATAAATTTTATATATAGTGCACTCATGTGTAGGTAAAATATTATATTATTTAATAGTTTAATGCGGGTTTTGATGCCATAGAAAGACAAAGTTTTATTAGGAAAATCAATAAACAAGATCGTATTGGGACTGAATACTTTAATTTCATCAGTAATTTAATATATTTTGTATTAAAAAATGTTGACAATATTCATTTTTTTAGATCTTTGTTTGTCTAAACGGGAACCGGATATTTGCGAGCAGGGACATAAAAAATCTAGATAAACTTTCACAAAGTAATTGTTAAAAAGTCATGTTAATTTTGTTGTTTCAATTTGAAAATAAAAATAAAAAATTATTTGAAATTAATTGTGTTCTACACGGAGAGAAAATTCCTATAAAAATTGCTGTGCTCATACTACAATCGACGTGTAACAGGCGAACATATCCAATTTTTGTACAGTAAAATTATAAAAATTATAGTTATATTATTGTAATTTTTATAATTTTACCTTACAAAATTTGGATATGTTCGCCTGTTACACGTCGATTGTAGTATGAGCACAGTAATTTTTATAGGAATTTTCTCTCCGTGTACGATTTCACCCGCGTAAAATTATCTTAATTGTAAATAGAGATATTTTTAAATTAGATATTTTCCGACTTTCATACAAAATCCATTTCTCATGGTCACCAAACGATCCAAAATTTTGTACTAAATAATTTCCAATTAAAGTGCTTCACTCTGCTAGTAAAACGATCCTAAAGTTATATACTCTTAAATAGATTTAGAAGTACCTAATTCAATTTTAGCCGCTTTTTGAGACGCCCAGAGCTCGGAGGGGGGGGGGGGGGGGTATTCTTAAAACTGTGTTATTCTTTTCTAAAGTGATACTTTCGTAAAAAAGAATTTTGAATTCGACATTTGGTCCAAAAATGTTCCTAATTTGACTTTTATTATACAATCTAAGTCAATGTTTCTCAAACATTTTAATTCACAACCTCATTTTGCTCTTAAAAATTGCAAAAAACTCCTCACCCCCTCCAAAAATCCTCCCGAAATTTATGTAGAAAATCGTAGAAATGTGTAGATTCTTCACAACCTACCCAGAGACTGTAACTCCAACTTTGAAATCTAAACTAATTCGTCAGATAACTGTATGCAAATGTCCTTGTTCGTAAATGTCCGGTAACCATCAGAACACTATTTCATATTAACAAAAAAAAAACGCTTCGCTTGTCAACAGGAGCAGTAGGATATGACGTAGTTGATAAAATCATGTATTTCATATAGTGAATACTACATCTATATGGAAATATATATCCTTTTTTTTATATCCTTTCAGCGAGATATAAAAAATTATCAATGACTATTACATTCAGGCCGAGCTTTTCATGTTCAAAACTAATCCTTTTATTGTATTAAAAAAAAAAAAAAATACACTTTTCATAAAAATTGTGCTAAAAAAAAACTATTTTTAAAAAATTTCTTTGTTAAATTATCTTTATATTGTTTTTTTCTTCCAGATTGAAAATCAAAATTGTTCTTCCCTCGACACGCTAATCACCTTTCCCCGTACGCGAAAATGTTATTACATTTCCCAAATTTTTCATTAATTCTCTTATTTCTTCGTGAATATTTAAGTCGCACGATAATAGCTTTTTTGAAACATTTAGAAAAAAACAATTATGACAACGTTGAATTTAATATGTTTTGAAAAAGGTATTATATTTTATTATTCAGTTCCCGCGGGATTTATAATTAAAGATTTGAAAATGTAAAAACATATAAATATTTAAAAATTTAATATTTTTTTCCAAAAAAAAAAAAACAAAATCTGACAACGGAAAATGAAATAAAATCTTATGAAAAATTAATTTTCTTTTATCTTACAAAAAGTATGCATAAATTATGAAATGATATTTCTACAAGTTTTTCCGAAAGCCATTACACACTGTAAAAAGAACAAAATACCGGCATACAAATGGCGGAACTGTCCAAAAAGAAAAAATTCCCGAGTCCCAAACCACTTATCCATTTAGAATAATATGCCGTCCGTATCGTCTAGAGATTTCGTTAGTACAAAAAAAAAATCCAATTTTTTCCGTTAATGATAAAATCCATTTTTCTCTCCTGTGATTGATAAAAAAAAATTTTTTTTTGTTTTATTCTATTTGGGAAAACATTATGCTTATTAAATAATTCATACAAATCAAATCATAAATGGTGGGGAGGTAAATACAGCAACCCTTTTATCGGATATTCATTATCTATCCATCCGGGGATGTTTCCTTTCCACCCCTGCTCGCTACTTTGCCCAACACCACTTTTCTCTTTGATTATATCATAACAAAAACATGTTTTCATATATATTATTTTCAATATTTTCCGCAGTTAAATAACAAAATGTGTATACATACACATCGATTGTACAGTAATGGGAAAAATTAAATCAACATATTAATAGTTATTGTATGTCATTTAGCAATGTAAAAGTAAAGTACTTTTCTGAAATCTTACCCGGGCCGACAAAGAAAATGACAAGCTTCCGGGCACAAAAAATTTTTTCAACATTTCTTTCCAAAAATACAAGTGTTCTCCGGGCTCATAATCGAGGCTGCGGGCCCCCTTTTTAAGCCCGGGTCCCCGGGCAATTGCTCCACCTATTTTACCCTCTCGCCGGCACTGAATCTTAGACTTGTTGCAACGTTACTGTCTAAAAAAAGGTGTCCAATCATGGTAAAAGTTATCCAAAATCAAAATTTTTAGTCAGCAAAATATAAATTACATTTAAGGTACCATCACAGTGTGATTGGCCGAAAAATAGTCAATTTTCGCGATTTTTTTTCGGATGGATAGGATGGGGATGAATTTTTTTTACGATTAAAACCACTATTTAACAATATGAAAATATTTTTTTTATTTATTTTTATTTATTTTTTATAATTATTATAATTTTTTGAAAAAGTGTCTTTGAAAAAGGCCGAAATTCGGTGCCCACGATTCAGTTTTTACCTGAAAAAAAAAATCAAATGGATTATCAATCTGTAGGTAAACCGCTATATTCCTATGAGAGCTTTTTTTTTGAAATTTTTTGTATTGTTAAATAGTGGTATTAGTGTTAAAAAAAAATATATACCCCCAGTCCCCCATCATATCCATCCGAAAAAAAATCGCGAAAATTGACTATTTTTCGGCCAATCACACTGTAATGGTACCTTAATGACAAAATATCGGAAATTAACAAAGTGTCGGCTGCGTGGAATTTACACTTTAATTTTTCCCTCTTTTTTCTACGCACCTTGAGATGTTTCTTTGTTTGTCCATAATATGCATTTTTATAGCATTCATCCGATTGCAATTAAAACTTTGGTGATTTGTTGTGCGCATGCTCGCAAAAGTTTCTCAATTAGTACAATCATTTTACAGTAGATGACGCGCCAATCCTTCAAATAGTTTATTGCGATGAAATTTTGGTGGATTTTTGTCCGACATTTTAGTAATTTTTCAAAAAAAAACGTAATAATTTTTCTTATTGGTCGAATTTCATGAGAACCCCACCCATACGTCGAATTAAATGTAAACTATTTAAACGTTTTAACAGGTACTGTTAACTTATTTATATAGCTTACTGTACATATGTAACAAATCTTTACTTAACCATTGTTCAATTTCTGGTATACCGATGGGATCCCTCGTAGGGACTGTACTCTCACTAACATTGTGAAATTTAATTTGTGAATTTCAAATTTGGCCACTGTGTACATTATATTATGGCCACTTCCTAAATGGCATATATAATATGTACAGATATTTATAAATAATTAATTTTTCCTGATTTCCTTAAACAGGATAATAGTATCCGGAAGATATTTTTCAGAAATGAAATAAACAGGGATTTTTGTATCGGTTCTGTCTCCTAATAAGTGATGAAAATAGCCAATATGTGTTAAACACATTTTTGACTTACGGTAAAAAAATTTGAATAATTGTATTCCCCCCCCTCAACACACCCTTTTAATGCTTTCCCTCCGCCTCTATTCGTCAGTATCAGATTATATTATACTAGTGGCAATTTTCAATTATAATAAGCGCCGTTTCTGTGCTGTCGAATAGATAGACAAACAGCCGGACGGATAGACGATTTTCATAATTATTATTATTATTATAAATTCAAGTATGTATATGAAACATTACAGAAGCGGATGTGACGTAACAGTATCATAGCAGGTATATAGTACTACTGATATGACGGTGAGGAATATGTTCAGGTATGCGAGACAGGTATATTAATAATAACATGGCCCGGGGACGTATTTATAGTTGAGCGCAGATTGAGCAGATTGAGCAGTGGAGCACGTGCTCAAATAATATAATATTATACAACAAAAACATAATATAATATGCGCGAAGTAAAAGGGGTACGTAAGGTTGCTGTAAACTGGTATAAACTAACATGAAACTATGTAGCTACATATATCGCAAAATACGAAATTTTTTTGGTCTTAGTTATATTGAAAACTGCTTATGTAGATAATTTTGAGTGTATAAAATGTGCTAATATTATAGAGGGGGGAGTAGAGATATGAGTTTATTTATTTTGTACTGAATCGATTTTAGGAAATTTTTTCTTTCTTACCAAGTTAAATTATTCCCAAAATTTGTCAATATTTTTTTTCTTCAAAAAACTGTAAGTAATTTTTAATTTTTAAGGTACCTCACAGTGTGATCGGCCGAAAAATAGTCAATTTTCGCGATTTTTTTCGCATGGATAGGATGGGGGAATGGGAATGAATTTTTTTTACGATTAATACCACTATTTAACAATACAAAAATATTTTTTATTACTCATACGAGAGAAGTACTAACTTGGCGCACACATTTCTGTACGCAAAATAGCTGTTTGCCCACTGTATTCTTCCCGCATACTTTTTTGCGTGTGGAAAGTAACTTTCCACACGCAAATTAACAATAAAACATGCAAAATTTAATCAAAACACGCAAAGCCGCCTCTTAATTTTTCATTTAATAAATATTTCATAATTATTTCTATAGAAACACCAACAAAGTAATTTAAACGATAATTAATTCAGAAAAAAGAGACGAACACTTAAAAATATTATTTTAAAAAGTAATAAAAATGTCAAAAATAGTGATAATAATAGAAAAAAGTATGTGAAATTCGTAATAAAAAATAGTATGTGCAACTCGTGCGGGATTGTCAATTGCCCCACTCAAGCGAATGAGCGCACTCACTACGTTCGTGCACTCAACTTCGCTTTCGTGGGCAATCGACAATTTCCCGCACTTATTGCACAGTATACTATTTATTTATTTTTTATAATTCTTACAATTTTTTGAAAAAAGTATCCTTAAAAACGGCCGAAATTTGGTGCCCACGATTGTAGCCGCAGTTTTTATCTGAAAAAAAAAAATCAAATGGATTATCAGTCTGTATAGGTAAGCCGCTATGTTTGTATGGAGGCTTTTTCTTTTTTTTGAAATCTTCCTACTTTTTCACACGGAAAACTGGAAAAAATTTTGAAATTTTTATTTAAACCGCCGCCAGATTTTCAAATTTCAAAAAAAAGCTCCTATAGGAACATAGCGGCTTACCTACAGAATGATAATCTATTCGATTTTTTTTTTCAAATGAAAACTGCGGCTGCAATCGTGGGCACCAATATCCGACCTTTTTTAAAGACACTTTTTTCAAAAAATTATAATAATTATAAAATATAAATAAAAAAAAAAAATTTGTTTTATTGTCAAATAGTGGTATTAATAGTAAAAAAAAACTCACCCCCATTCCCCAATCCTATCTATCCGAAAAAAAAATTGTGAAAATTGACTATTTTTCGACCGATCACATTGTGATAGAGTACTTTAATTAATTTTTACTTTGAAAAAGTTTTGTAACATTTGTATATTATTATTTAAGGCCTGATGATGAGATTATATGGTCTCGAAACGGACAGCGAAAAAATAAATGAAAATACCTTTCATAGAAATAGGTGATTTTTTTTCGAAAAATTCATTACCTAATGACACATCACCAAAAATCCTTGATAATAATTTTATCAATAAATAAATTTTTTCAAAAACAAAAGTTTTCGAGCCTCTCTAATACTGGTATACATACATATAACCAAAAATAGGTGACGCCCCAACTCTAAATAATTCCCGAAAATTTACTTCGGAGGTATTTAGTTTATGTTATTTTAACTTTAAATACTTTTGAATTTACTAAAACCAAAATATGATATAAATTAATAAATAAACGTGATACAGGATGATTCAAAACACATCTCTGGAAAAAAACTTTTAATCAAGGGGAGATATAAATGACTTTTAAGTCGACACTGCGAAATTTTTCCACCTTGGTGGTTCCCCGTGTTCTGATCCCCCATAGTGAGTCAAAATCAAAAACCCAAGAATTTTCGGAAAATATACATATACAGTTAAGGCACTAACTAGGATCTAAGAAAAAAAAAAATAAAAAAACCAGCGAGAAATCGCATTTTGAAAATAAATTTTTAAATCACCGCTTTTCTTGACTATAAATAGCTGCCATTTTGAAAATATATATTGCGGAATAAAAAGATCCTAGTTCTTGCCAAAATGACGGTATTGACGAATAATATGCACTTTGATTTATGTCGATATCTCAAATACTTTTTGGGATACCCGAGGAACCATGTCGAAAAACATACTTTCAAGAAAAAGCATTGAAAGTTTTATTTTATTACTCGTGCGGGAGAAGTACTAACTTGGTGCACACATTTTTGTACGCAAAATAGCTGTTTGCCCACTGTACTCTTCCCGCATACTTTTTTGCGTGTGGAAAGTAACTTTCCACACGCAAATTGACAATAAAACACGCAAAGCCGCCTCTTAATTTTTCATTTAATAAATATTTCATAATTATTTCTATAGAAACCACCAACAAAGTAATTTAAACGATCATTAATTCAGAAAAAAAGACGAACACTTAAAAATATTATTTTAAAAAGTAATAAAAATGTCAAAAATAGTGATAATAATAGAAAAAAGTATGTGAAATTCGTAATAAAAAATAGTATGTACAACTCATGCGGGATTGTCGATTGCCCCACTCAAGCGAAGTTGAGCGCACTCACTACGTTCGTGCGCTCAACTTCGCATTCGTGGGCAATCGACAATTTCCCGCACTTATTGCACAATATACTATTTTGCTTGCACTAAAATGCTCATAACTTTTTGATTTTTCATTTTTTTTTTAAATAAAAGTTTAGAAGAATACTTCTAACATCTTAAGGAACATAATTATGAAGGAAAAAAAATCGATTTCTTTTTTTTTTTAGCGAAATCTTCCCTTAGTTTGAATTAATACAGTTTTTATATCTGAGAATTCTTTTCCAATTAAACACCTCTCTACATTTTGAAACATCAAATTCGAATAGCACCCCGCAGCTTCTAGGTGTATTCTAATTATATAATCATATTCTAATACACTATCATCGATTATTACAACTTGGTGTATTAGTTACAGATGGCGTACCTTACCTACATCTACGGTTCCACGTCATACAGTAACTATAATCTGTTAGATTGAAGTTTGAGTGTTCGAAATTCCTTTTGGCATTAACCTGGCAAGATCGGTTGTACAGTTAAACCGCAAGTATGATGCGCCAAACATCAGCCCGCTATAAGCACATCCAGCACATAGGTACCGTAAATCGGGATGAATTGAAACGTACAGGTGACCTAGGAAAAAAATGGGACATATCATTCTTAAACTATAGTAGAATAATTATTCCTTTCAATCAAAATTCACAGAGTGTTTGAAAAATTATCAAACTGGACCGCTTGTTCGAATACCACTCCAGTCCGATAATCAATCAAATACATCCTCTCTTTAATGCGAGACGCAGTTACATTCTTAATTTCAAATGTTATCGAGAGCTAACAACCAAGAGATCCGTGTTCGAGCCCCAGCCGATCCAGTTTGATAATTTTTCACACACTATGTGAAATTTAATTAACAAAGTAAATCGAGTGTTCAAGTATCAGCTTAAGCTGGATATTAAGTGAACATATGAATATTGGTGTATGTATAAATATAAACAAAAGTTCGCCAGCCATTAATAATGTTTCGCAGGCACTCGATAACATTTGAATTTAAGAAATCTTTTGAATAGCAATAGTGACTAAGATTGAAGTGGGATAAAAGATATTAAAAAAATTAATTTAAATTGAAGTCTCAACTGTCAGTGCTATTTTTTGTCCCTTAAAATTTAATCTAAAAACAGTCTTTATTTTGATAGTCTTATAAAAATTTCTAAATTATATTACGTACATTTCAGTTGCAATTTTGGTCAACCCTACTGATTACCCAATTTTACTTTTTTATCATCTCTTTTGACCCCAATTTACCAAAGAGTAGTTATTACATAATTTTGATTATTTTTTAAAAAACCAGAAATATTTTCAAAAATTTTCAATTAACGGTAATAAGGTATTATGGGCGCAAGCTCAAAAGACTCCAGAAATTGAGGTGAGGGGAACACAAATTGTATTATTTCCATAGTTACCAACCAAACCAAGTAATAATGTTTTTATATGAGTGAGTGAGTAAACTTCTATTTATTAATATGATAGACAAAGATAAATGCAGATGTAGATAAAAAAAGTTCTTTCTCTTTAGCTTACGCCCATAACAATCATGCTAGCATAAATTCTCAATATATAAAAAAAAATAGGTAGGTACTCGTAAAAAAAAATACAAAAATATATTTCCGATTCATTCCCATTTACGGTATAACATATTCTAATTTCCTCTACACCTATCTATCTTTCCTCATTCATCAGCTAAATTGCTATGCTAAAACTAGATTCAGGTAGCTCCATAACATGGCAAACGCCTCGTTTGGAGAAGCAATATTTCATCTGTACATTCCTTTAGTGTAAGTATGTTATGTATAACTAACTAAACTAACTACTCCGCTACACCCGTTCCCGAAGTTTTCCCGAAAATCAGTAAAATGTGACATAACTTTGTCGTGTGGTTACCTATTTTAAATACTTTATTTATAAAAATGTACGTACAGTGTTGACTATGTACCAGTGCATGTGCCGCCACTGATAAATAAATGAAAGTTCACCATAAAAAAGCTTCAAAAAGTTTCAAATTACAAATTCCTCAAATCCCATATTCAGATATTCTAAAAAATATTCAAAAACTTCATAAATAATTAGAAAAAGTCTAGTTCGTTCTAGATTGTAAAAATAATTTTATGCGAGTCATAAATTTCATATACAGTTGAACCTTCTTTTATACGATGTATAGGGACCGCATAAGAAAAATCGCACAAAAGAAAAATATAAATTCAAAAATATCATAAATAGCTATAAAAAGATTAGTTCGGCCCAGATTGTAAAAAAAAACTTTTTTTTATGCGATGGATCCGGACCACACAAAATAAGTTTCATCGAAAATACAACACACAAACCGCTCAAAACCTCACAATTTTAATAGAAGTTGCTTTTCTAAACAAGATAAAATTTTATTTCGTTTCTATAATATTATGAAAATTTTGAAAAATACATCAGTAAAAAAAAATAAATGATATACAATAACTTATGTTCTTATGCAGTGTATTGATTAAATGCTTAAAAGCCGTTAAAAAGTATTTTTATCAAAGAGTTATTATAGTAATTGTTTAAGTTTCTTACTGTCTCGTGATTTTGATTCCCATTATGCATTTTAATGACCATTTTTTTGGAAACCGCATAAAAAACGCATAAAAAAAGGTTCAGCTGTATGATAAAATTTCATAGAATCCAGTGATTCTCAAACTTATTCGTCTCGACTCCCCTTTGCACTTAACAATTTTAAAGGACCCTCAAATTATGTAGAAACGGATAGAAAATAAATAGAAATTGGATATATAATCCGTAATCAATTATTTTAGCGACCCCCCTGGGGGTCGCGACCCCCACTTTGAGAAATACTGTCATAAAAAACACATAACTTTCTTTCATTTTCACAATAAGTACTTATTATAATATAAAAATTGCGATAAATACATCTGTAAAAAAAAAAAAACTATGAAATATACTCGTTAATTGCTTAAAAACAATCGATAAGTAACATTATCGATAAATTATCGCAAACCAATGTTTAAATTTTTTACTTTTTCTTACTTTTGATTCACGTATGCACTTTAATGAACATTTCTTTTTTTTAAATTGCATAAAGAAAGTCGCATAATATTGCATAAAAGAAAGTTCAGCTGTAAATAAATTTTAAAATCTATTTACTGCATGGACTTAGAATTCTTACATTAAAAAAAATTACTTTATATTAACTTATAGGTACATTCAACAACATAAATATCATCCTGAAAGCTTGTAATAAGAAACGCACGTCTAACAACTGAAAACTTTCCATAAAGCTTTCGATCTGTCATATTTTTGTTCATCAACTTACCAACGCCAGCGGTCCCTAGATATTTTTCTACAATTTCTATATAAATATTTAATCGCCTTACACTTCTTCTCCTATGGCTTAAATAACGCCCTTTTACCTATTCGCAACTTACTAAATAGAAAATATATATGGTAGAAGTATATGCCATTTGAATATTGAATACATATCTAGATTAAACGGGAAAATTAAATTACAGCTGATCCGTTTTTTGTACGGTAGATAGGCGCCACATAAAACGCACAAAAAGATATATTCAAAAATATCATAAACAGCTATAAAAAGTTTCATCGAAAAAACCACTCAAAACGCTTAAAACTTACAAATTGCTTTAGAAGTTGCTTCTATAAACAAGATAAAGCCTTAATTTACATATAGGAACAATTTATTTCATTTTTGTAATATTTTGAAAATTGTAAAAAATACATCTGTGGAAAAATTAAATGATGCAATAACTTATGTTCTTATGCAATGTACTGATTAAATGCTTAAAAACCATTAAAAAGTATTTTTATCACAGAAAGTTATTATAGTTAACGTATAAGTTTCTTACTTTCTCTTGATTTTAATTCACATTTTAATGACCATTTTTTTTAAAAACCGCATAAAAAAAAATTGTACAAAAAAGGACCGCATAAAAAAGGTTTATGACCGATTGCACCAAAATTAATTTAATCAGAACTTAATGGCCATTAGTAAATCAGAGATCAACCAACTCCGATTTGTCTGTTGCACCATTTAAAATATACCAATGGTCTAATTTGTTTTTATCAGACATGAAATGAGACACAAGAGAAGTAAATGCTAGTAAGTTGATAATACCACAATGGTTAAAAAAAATTAAATTTGCATATTTTGAAAATAGGTAGCGCCTACTTGATTTATATAATATTAGAAAATATATAATTTATGTTTACATAAAACATTTTGAAACTGTAATTTGACGATTGTGAAGATATTTTTCAATTTAAAAATGGAAAAATGAAACATACTAAAATTTTACAGAAAAAGAAAATTTTAATTGAAATTGTACAATTATATTTCGATAGTAGAAAATAAATATAAATATTAGCGATACTATGGAAACTAGCATCAAAATATGCACTAAACGCTGATTAAATATTTAATTGCCCAATATCCATCCATTAACTTAACGGACGATTTAATCATCAGTTAACAAAAATTAACCTTGGTGCAACAGATAATGAGAGATTTTAACTACAGTTAAAGTTAATCATGGATTAACATCTTAACGGCCGATTAATAATGTTGGTGCAATCGGCCATTAGCTGTATACGTTGGTTCTGCGTCTAGATAATTTTGCAATAGTCAATAGGACAAAAAAGTTTTTTCAAGTGAAAATCGTTGTAAATTATTAGACAACGATTGAAATGATTCAGATGACTTTTCTCTTACATTTAAAGATTTTATTACAATTTTCTTTTAAATGTTTTTAATAATTTTTTTTTAACACTGTAGAAAAAGTTTCAATAAACTCGATTTTATAAAATAACTTTTCTTTCTGTATTTAGAAATAAAAGAAAACTTTCAATTTGTTTTTCTACTAAGGAATTGTGAAAAATTTTTTTTTTAAAACTACTCAGTGAAAATTTTGTGTAGATTATTATTACAAGGACTAAAGAATCTAATCAGCGCCAACACCATTCGTTGCATAAAATGTGTTTTTTAGGAGTTTTGAAATTACCCGAAAATTTTCAGCTTTTTATAACTTTTGGGAAAAAATATTTTGTTACGAATTATCATATTATGGACAAATATATTCCATAATATTACTATGAAAGACAATTACGGAAAATTTTGATTTTGTTCAAGTACTATTTTTGCAAAATGTAAGTGGCCAGTAAGAAATAATGACATTGACAGTTTCTTTTTCTTTTAAAAGTTACCCATCCTCGCCTCCAAAAAAATTTTGCAAAATTCTTGCTTGCCCTCTTGCGCCTCTTTTTGCGCCTCTGCTTGCCCTCTTGCGCCTCTTTTTGCGCCTCTGCTTGCCCTCTTGCGCCACACATGTGGTTTGTGATAAAATAACACAAAAAATTAAGTGGACCGTTCTGGACATGTGAAAAGTGTTAACACAAATTTTTTCACTGTATTCTAAAACAACAGTTTTTAATCACCCTGTAATTTAGCATTTTCACAGAAAATACTACCAAAAAAAAACCACAATTTACATTCAATTTGTTAAAATTCTAATCTCCAATTATACCTACACTTATCGACTTTTTGCATTCAAAACCGAAAACGATTGATAATATTTTTGTAAAAATTACGCACTGAATGAATCGGTGGTAGCCAATTTCATATTTTTATGCCCACGGCAAAAAAAAATATCACAAACCCTGTACTGACTGGGGAAAGTGAATGCCCATCTACACATATTCAGACGGGTGAGTCCCTTGAACTCCTGAGGGAACCGCCCAACCGTATAACTGCTAATATAAAGTATGTATTTTGTTTATGTATATATGTTCAAAAATAAATAATCATAATAAACAAACAATTTAAATAATTTTTAAATAAACAAAATATGTTTTCATCTTTGTCTCTCCAACGTCACGTGCGTGGGAACGGGTTCAAATGTGAATTTGTTTATTAAACCAACCTGTTGGTTTGATAATTAACAATTATTTTATTGTTTCGGTTATTTTATTAATTTCATTTCCAATAATCACCAGGACATTCACTCTGTCCGTATGATCTTCCGTTCAGTTTGTGTAAAACATTTGTCAAAAACAAATGATTTTTTTCGAGAAATTTTTAAATTAAATAATGATTTTTTTTTAATTTGCGTATAATGTAAAAACCCCCATTATGGAACGGTATCTAATACTGGAACAGTTTTGACATTTACATATTAATGAAGTTATTTCTGAAAGAAACGTCTGATAACAAAAATTATTATTAATAGAATGATTGTTTTTCAATTTAAATTCACCTCTCATTTAATGTTGCCTTACTTAATTAAAAAAATTAAATATGTAAATGTCAAAACTGTTCCAGTATTAGATACCGTTCCATAATGGGGGTTTTTACGTTATTGCGTAAAAATAAAATAACACACATTTTTTTTTTTTTTAATATCATGTTTCTGATGAAATGGGAAATTAACTTGAAGCTAAATTTGAGAAAAATTTAACACCAAGCTTAACATTTTCCACGAATCGAGATGGGAAATGTTGACTTTAGACGAGCAGAACATTTTCTTTGAACTGACAAGTACAGTTTTGGATAATTTTAAATCGACACTAAAATTGAAATATCATTTTATAACCATATAATATGTATTTAGGCGTTTCAGATTAATAACTTCAGGATTGGTATTCACTAATGTATATAGGGTAAGATGGGGTGAAAACTAGCTTACCTGACCCAAAATTGCGCCCCTTTTGGGGGACATCATCAATTCGATTTAAAAGTTGTGTTAATAATAGTTTAAGGCGATATTTTAAACTCTAGGTAAAATTTCAAGTTGACCATAATTTTTGTTCTGGCAATCTTGACAATCTTGGCAATCTCGTTTAGCAATTAATTTAAGTGCTAATATTTTAAATTTATTTATTTGGTTACGAAAAAATTCAAACCATTAAAAGTTGAGGCGTGACATCTATATTTTAAAAGAGAAACAACCTGTTGGGCTATCTATTAATTATTGGTCCGTTTCTTAGATAAAAAAAAAATTAAAACCACCGCGATTGAACCTAGCTTATACAGGTACGTAGCTCTTTACCTTAAGAAAAAGAATTCAAAAAATAAACAATTCATTATAGTTCAAACACTAAAGGAGCTATAAAGCTCTAGATTGTGGTAATCGATTGCTTCTAGCGGTATCTACAACCGTTATTTGAACAATTAACTCAATTAAATCAATATCACAAAGCCGTGATAAAAATAACAACACTCCAAAAAAGATTCAGCTTGTATAATTATAATTCCACTGAAGCAAAAAGTAGAAAAATATCATACTCAAACGTAATGTGACTCTTGTGCGACATTTGTACCCAAGTTTACCCTATCACATTTAATTACACAATAGAAGATTGGAATCATATATATTATTATATCGCTAATATAAATTATATTATATTTTATTAATTCTATCGTATGTATAACGGGCACATGAGGTTGTGTTGCTTGCTATAAAATATAAAATTTTTAATTAATAATACCTATATCAAATATTGATGACATATTTCAATCAGTATTTTTTTTTCAATTTTTAATTTTTCAATTTTGATGTCAACAAGTCCTCTAATTATTGCGATATTTAAAATCAATTGGTTTTAATTCAAATCAAAAATCTATTTAATTATTTATTGTCTAAATATATTTGTTGTTGGAAGCATGAAAAAAAAAGAATTGCATTTGATATTAATATTTATTACAGTGGTCTCCCGTTAACTGATATATTTTTGGGCGAACTGAATCAAACACTGGAAACATTCATTCAGAAATCATAATGAAAATTATAAGGTATTTATAAATTTTTGCTGAAGCTTTTATCATTTTGGACACAATTAGAAGCTTATAGTAGTTTTTAACTGTACTATATGCGTAAAAAATGAAAAGGACGGCTTCGAAAACCTAAAACTCACGTCCATTGTCATCATTTGATCATTTTATTTACGAATTTGAAGATAAAATAATAATTTTTTCCCGAACCAAGCTTCAATTAAACAATTTGGATAATTTGGGTATGTATTTTCCATTTTTGCAAGCAAAATGACGAAATTTCTTTTCGAATTTTGTCTGATACGACCAAAGTCTTTTTTCGAGTGGTCTCAAATATTTAATTTTGATAAAAATAAAAAGAAGATAACCTCAAAAACCGATAATTCACTTCTAATTTCGCCATTCGGAAACGGTTATTAAGGCACTGAATTGACGTGGGTGGATGGTTTTCGTTCCTGTTTAAAATAGGACTGGGTCAAGAAAAAAACAATTTTATAGTGCTTTATTTCGTCACGAATAAATTTCCATATTTCTGAGAAAAAAATACACTTTGCGAGAGTCTACTGTACCATGTTTTATATAAAATAACTCACTTGAAAATTAATTTAATACTAATTTTTCAAAAATAATCATAATAATAAACAAAGGCCTACACTTAATGAATTTGTTTATTTTAAAAGAGACTTCTGAAATACACATTATTGATCAAAAACCCAAACAAATTTCCATTGTTAATCGAAATTGAAAATAACGCAAATTAACGCAAGAGAATTTTCCATATTTTGTTTACCTATAAATAGTATTTTTGTATTTGAAATATTTTGAATCAGTACAAAATATTATATTATACATAGGTACATATTTTAAAAACATTTCAATAAATTTATATACCAAAAAGTAATAAAAGCTTCAAACCTAACTAGTTTTACTCAACATGTATTTACCCCCCCCCCTCTAACCTACCCCACTCCGTTTCCTTCTCCAACCGAACAAATCAAATTGTTGATTTTATTGGAAGTTTCGAAGAGTTTTGGTCAAACAACTTGGTAATTCATTCGGTTCAATCGAGGTTCAATAGTCTCCTACCATACTGACCCCCCATTCACCCATGCTTTCAAACCCCGTACGTAGAGGCTTACAGGATATGTGGATCAAATGTGTATGATTTGTTTGTTTACGTATACCAGTCAGTGTCTACTTACCCGCCCCCCCCCCACTCGAGTAAAAATGCTGTTATTTATTTTCACTTGTACGTAGGTACTGCAATATCGAAAAGTAAATTGTCACATTACAAAAATTGGGTTGTGTGTCTATTTTGGGTCCATATATATTGGGTATATCGGTGAAGCATTTTGACCCTCACCGCAGGTAGTCATAATTTTGAAAAAAATCTTTTTAGGGGAGAGCGGGACTATACCGTACAGCGAGGCTAAACTGTACAGCCATTTTTCGTATCGCCACAGTGAACCGGTTTCGGTGTCTCAAAACACCATTATCAAGACAAGAATATAAAAATTAATAAAAATAAAAATTAAAAAAAAAAATTTTTTCATAAACAAAAGAAACTAAAAACCTTTTAGTTTGGATCAAACCAATCAAATCAAACAATGTCAAATATAGCAACTCGTTGGTTGCAAAAAAGGAAATACGTACATCACTAAAAATGATATACGAAAACGGAAATGTGAAACAACAAAAAAACATCTGAAGACCAAAACTTGCAATAGAGACCACAAAAAGTAAAACAAGAAACGAAAAATCATTTTTAGAAAAAAACATCTGTAAAAGCCACAAATAGCCTTATGAATCACCTATTCAAATTATTTCCATTCACAAGGCGATTTGTGGCTTTTACAGATGTTTTTTTCTAAAAATGATTTTTCGTTTCTTCTTTTACTTTTTCTGTTCTCTATTGGCAGTTTGGTCTTCAGATGTTTTTTTGTTGTTTCACATTTCCGTTTTCGTATATCATTTTTAGTGATGTACGTATTTCCTTTTTTGCAACCAACGAGTTGCTATATTTAACATTGTTTGATTTGATTGGTTTTGATCCAAACTAAAAGGTTTTTAGTTTCTTTTGTATATGAAAAAAAAAATTTTTTAATTTTTTCATTTTCATTTTTATTAATTTTTATATTCTTGTCTTGATAATGGTGTTTTGAGACACCGAAACCGGTCGACATGCTGAAGATTGGTTAGAAAGTTCTGTTTGGTTTTTTGCTGGTCTTAATATTGAGGTTTATCGCCAAATAAAGTCAAATAATGAAATTACAAGTATATATTGCTTATTTTCTTATAATTTTATACTCGATATTAGCTGAGCAATAACAGCTCTCCCGTAAGTGTACGGTATAGCCCCACTCTCATCCCAAACCGATAAAATTTCCAGTTTTTATGAACACTGATTGTGAATACTCAAATCGTGGAACCAATTAAAATACCACCAGCGCAATAATTCATGTGCCATTTACCTGTTCAAAATAACATTTAAAACAGTTATAATTATTATTCTTTTGTTTCGGCGCAATAGACTGTTAAGGTGCGATTACGCCCAAAAAAAAGAAAAAAATTTTTGGACCAAATAAACCATATTTATTCGGTCAACATAAATTTTCAATCAAAAATGCAAATGATTTGCACGCATACAAAATCCATATCGTCAACATTTAATCTTTTTTAACCGTTTAATATTTTTAAAATTTGTTTACGTAAATCTCTCTAAACGTGACCTATAATATGTAATTTTATTTAAAGCAAAAAAAAATTTATCCACAACAAAAATTGCCGCCTCCGTGTTACCATTACCACCCTCAGGCCTTCCCATAGGGCCACCCCCCCCACCGCCACCCCCCGCACGAATGATATTATTCAAATATAAACTAATCACATAGCGATGCATAACAACAAATTAATTGTATCAACAAATAAATTTATTAATAGTCAGAACACGTAGTGGACCGAACCCATTCAACTTGCTGGCACGCACCCTCATACTCTTCGCCACGTTCCGCCACTGTCCTTGTTCAGTGACTAACTCACTGTTGAAGGACTAATAACTGGTGCACGTGTACACAATATGTAGGTGGGTATGATAGATATTGGAATAAATGTTGGGAAAAACAATAGCTTGGTTTACACTGTGTTTAGTTTACAATCAGATTACGATAGCGCCAACTTCATGATCTCTAAAGAGTTTAAAGAAATTTTTTTTTTTTTTGAAGTTGCGATCCTTAGGCTTCTTAAGAGAGGAGTTCAAATAAAAAAGCAACTTTTTTATTTATGATTATTTTGCTCGTTGAAATTTTTTTTCAAATTAGGGATGGTTTCAAATAGAAAATTTTGTTTTTGAAACATTCATTACTCTTCCCTGTGGGGGGAGGGGGCCCTTTTTCACAAGTTTTTAAGCGTTTACAAGTAACGCCATATCTCAAAAAGTAATGAATATTTTTTAAATATTTTTTCATTATTTTATTCCTAAAGGACCTGTCCATAAAGCTGAGTATGGGTTTCAGGTAATTTTAAAAATTAACTATAAAATTGTAATCCCAAAATTCTAAAAATTATAAAACCCAATTTTTTATTAAAAAAAAAAATGTTTAAAAATAGTTCCAATTGTTCAAATGGGAAAAGCATACTCCACTTTATGCGCAATATGTTTATGAACAAAATAAAAAAAAAATTAAGTCTCTATCTTTCCTAGAACTTGAGATATGATTTTCCTTGTCGGGAAAAACACAAGTTTCGGGAAACGGTAAAAAACAAAAATAATAACAAAAGAAGCGGTTTACTCACTGTTCATTAAAACGTCTATAAAGGCATACAAATAAAAGAACATTATCTCAGTGCATACTATAACTCGCGTACACACCAAAACTAAATATTACTGATCAAATCGCGAGGGGAGGGGGCGAGCGTTATCTGCAAAGGAGCAGCAACTTGGCTGTGCAGCGGCTCAAAAATGAATATTTTTCTACTTGAAAAAAAAAATTTTTTTTGGCCATGTTTTATATATCACCGTGTTTGCAAAGAACCACAGAACGAAATAAAAACAAAAAACGAAATTCGAAAAAAATTAGTTTATTAGCCGTTTCTGGCGTGAACTCCTCCCTTAAAGAAATTTTTTTTGAAGTTGCGATCCTTAGACTTCTTAATGAGGTCAGAAAAGTGATCGAGTCATTTCCGAATATAGGGAAAATTCGCTACCATCCAGGGAAAAAGTAAGCACGAAGTAATCGAAACCAACGGCGATAATAAAATGGAAATTACCTATAAATTTCGCGCTATTTTCGCGCTCAACATAACTACTTTTTAAAGTTTTTCAACGCCTAAACGCCTTTTCTTCCGGAAAATCGGAGACAATTGTTTTAGGTCAAAAAAGTGAACTAATCATATCTGGAATTGGGAAAAATGACATACTTACAATATTTTTGCGACTTTTTCGCACTGTCAGCTTATAAGAATTATAAATTTGACAACACTAAAATCGCAGTATTATTCGAACATATAAATATTCTAAAATTCACAAATACAGTTAAGCCTTCTTTTATGCGATCCTATTCTGTACGATTTTTTTAAGCAGTTTTCTTAAAATGCATAATGTGAATCAAAATCAAGAAAAAGTAAGAAACTTAAACGTTAACTATAATAACTTTCTTTGATAAAAATACTTTCTAATGGTTTTTAAGCATTTAATCAGTACATTGTATAAGAATGTAAGTTATTGCATCATTCAATTTTTTTAGAGATATGTATTTTTCATAATTTTCATAATATTATAAAAATGAAACAAAATGTTCCCACGTGTAAATTAATGCTTTATCTTATTTAGAAAAGCAACTTCTAAAAAATCGTCAGATTTTGAGTGTTTTAAGTTATGTATTTTCTTACAATCTGGACCGAACGAAACTTTTTATAGCTATTTATGATATTTTTGAATATATTTTCCACCGGATAAGAAAAGGTTCAGCTGTATTACTCTATAGGATTTAAAAATTTTAAAATTGCCAAATACATCTCGAAATCTAATCTTGTTTT
Organism: Brachynemurus nebulosus; assembly: GCA_035578155.1. Classification (NCBI taxonomy): domain Eukaryota; kingdom Metazoa; phylum Arthropoda; class Insecta; order Neuroptera; family Myrmeleontidae; genus Brachynemurus; species Brachynemurus nebulosus. Next base: position 7,862,508 of record JAPWDM010000009.1, on the reverse strand, counting down.
ACAGTAATCACACTGTATTCACACATAATATATTTATGTGTAATACACATGTGAGCATGCATATACCATTGAAACAATGGACATAAAATCAGCATAACAACAATAACATACTAATACGGGCCTGGTTACAGTTAATAACGATTCACTTGAAAACGTTTACGGCATATATTGCTTTAAATAAAACAAAATTACTGTTAACAAATGAATAAATAAAAATTAAATAAAAAAAACAAACAAACAAACAAAACAAAATACACAAAAAACAAGTGAAATTCGAGAAACTTCTTTCGGAATAAATTATTTTTTAAACCAGTGCCGAAAAAAAAGGATTAATAATTTTTTTTTTTTTGAAAAGCTTTTATTCGTGTGCATTGGCTTAACTGGCATCTCTCCCCAGAAAATTATTTACTATTTTTCGAAAAAAAAGTGTTTTGTTTATATTGCAATATACATTTTTTTTTTCAGAAAATCTAAAAACAAATATGGCGAAGGATCATCTAAAATCACGGGGAATATAATAAGCTATTAGTATCACAAATACAATATTTTCTGAAATAGGAATAAAAATATATAAAATAACAAGAATTAAACAAATATTATTGGCTAAAATAAATATTTTCTTTTTTCTTCTTTATTGAATATTAAACGAAAATATAACAACAATTTTTACATAGATTTTCTCTGGAAAAATATTTATTTGGAATTTTTCGTTCTCTATTATTTCCGCTGTCTTATTGTTACTTAAGAAAGAGAATGGAAATTAATGGGTACAACCTGGCAACATAACTGAAGAACGAGTATAAAAATTTAATAATATTACGAAAAGGAATATCACGTTTAAAAATAAACATTAACTTCAAAATATATTTTTAAATGTTAGTATATAAAAACATTTTATTTGGAAAATACCACTTTTATTGAATATAAAAACTCTTATGACATGTTTCGGTCAATATGACCATTCTCAAACGTGTCAAGATTACATTCAGATACATGCCTATTTATTGTAAAATCTTAACTTATAAATTGTAGCAATGAATGATGGGAAATTGGTAGGGATAGAAGTTGTGGGCGGAGTTAAAAACAAGGAAAACAAGTTTCGGTGAGTTCGGAACATGTGACATATAAACAAATAAAGTAGGAAATACAGTCGTATACAAAAATTATAAAACAGAAAATAAAATAGAATTGTAAATATCAGTATAATCATTTAAAGTAATATTTTGTAAAGTGTTTTTATATACTAATATTAAATATAGAATACCATAAAGTAACGCTCAAATCTATTAAATTTATATTTCTGAATTTTACGGAAATTTCCCAATTTTATTCGTGTTTCGTAGAAAGTGTCCTAACTCCTAAATCAAAGACAATGTTCGAAGAAATTTATTTTTAGAAAATTCTTTACAGGAAATTAAAAATTTTTTTCTTTATGTTTAAGGTGGTGGGCCCCTAAGGGATTAAGAAACTATTAAATCTTAAAAAAGTTTCTCAAGAAATCTTTTTTCTTTATTTTCGAATTTCATTTAAAATTGCACCACGAAATTTTATCTCTGTCTCAATTCTCAGTAGTCTCAGTAAGCGAATTTTCTCCGCTGCATGAAAAAAAAAACACTAAATCATGGATATGTTTTATAGTTCAATTGCTACACGTAGAGACAGTTACAAACATTACCTATTTATCGGGTTTACTCACTTACATACATCACCACAGCCAAAAACCATATATATGTTAAAATTAAAAAAAAAAATTAAAATGGTACAATATAAATTGTACCTATGGAATAATATGACATTAAATGTACTTGGGAGAAATTAAGCAAACTAGACAATATAAAAAGATTGTTTGTTCTTATAATCGTTTGAATTTGTTTATTATTTTAAATCAATAGTTCAGTATCCAGCAACGCTACCAAATTTTACCAAAATAGTTTCGAATTTATGCCACTTGAGGGATCTTCGGACACACAGACGGACAGACAGACGAGTCGACAGACGAACCGACAGACCCACACGAAACCAAAAGTCTTCAGGAAAGGGAAAAATTTTAAATGTGAACACAATAAATACTTTTGTTACTTTAATAATCTTGAAAGCAAAATATGTACCTACCTAATTTTTAAAAAAAAATTTTTTCACAAATGACAAAAATTTTCTATAAATATCTCAACATTTTAACCAAAAAGTTCATTTACCCGAAAAAAACACAAATTCTAATCCTTCAAAACAATTTTCACATTTAGTCCTTATTCACCAAAAACAAAAAAATACCCCTGTCGCAGCATCCTGCATAACATAGCGAATTTCCGTTTCTAAAAATTAGTTTTACTCGGAAACTAGTTGACAGAGAATAATAGTTCAAAGACCTTTTTCATGTAATTTTTTTCTCCTCTTTTAAATTTCGCAAAAATTGTTGATTAAGTGAAAATTTTGGCAAAAAACTAATTTTTTGCAAGAACAAAAACCATGTTCCTGGCATCCGACGTGTCTACCTAACGAACTTGTCCAACGGTTTGGCATTTCCAACATTTTCACCAAATTTCGTAAACCTAGGACATTTCGTTCGGGAGTTATCGTGCAGACACATATATACATATATACATATATATATATATATATATATATATATATATATATATATATATATATATATATATATAAATTTTAGTGAATATTATTTTCGGTTTCTAGGGACCTCAAATTTCTGCCATAGTGCCAGGCTCAAGTCGCGTCATGACAGTGGCTGTAATAAGTGAATTCCATTCTGGATATTCGCTAAAACAACCCATACCTATTCACCCCCCCCCCCACATTCGTCCCCTAACTTGTTTATACGGTTATGTTATGAGATGGTTTGAGGCTGCCTGACTACTGACCGCCTGGCTAGTCAGGATCATATGTTAACATAGTACAAATTTTTGGTTGTATTACAATTATTTTTCGATTTAGAAAGAAATGGAAAGATACGGTCAGCTGTAAGCTGAAATGGAACAGCGCATCGGTTTAACAACGAAATGACCATTGGGGCACACCGTGCGAATCAACAGCAGTCGCTACTGTACCTACTGTTTTTATGAACATCCTCGAGGCATTATCATGTCCACGACTAAATTGTGTACATTTTCATGTATGTGTATTTCATATTAGGGTATTACTATAGTATACGGTCGACCAACTTGCCCCAATATACTTCTAATATCTCATAATTATTTACAAAATATTTTGCTAGAAATTTATTAATTTTTGTTTTGCCAAAAATATTTCTTGGCAAGTGGCTATAAGTAAGTTGAAATTTTGCCAACTAAATATTGATCGATCGCCTACTATAGTAGTACAAATGTATGTACATACCTTTCCTTCAATTACACAACTTAAATAGTTTCAATCCTGATATTTGAATTTACTATGTAAATAGTAAAAATTCGCCAAGTGCATGTTGGACGCGCATTCAGTCAACGTTTTTCAATGGCTACAGTTTTGCGCATGCGTTACTTGTGGGTCAATTTAATTATTTAAGTCTCTGGAAGAAACACTAAAAATTTCAAGTCAAAAATTTCAAATATGGGGCTTTCAAAAACTTCAACTTCATTTTAAAAATACAAACATTGCAGCTTTATTTTTGGAAAGGTTGCAAAGAATCAAAATCTATTTGGGATTTTTAATGGTAGATATGGTTCATTTCAGTTAAATTTAACCATGCTTCGTCACTTTGAATTTAAATAATTTCCGTTTTCTTGGCTTTATTTCTTTTATTATTGCATTGACGTAAATTTTAAATTTGCAGTTTATTTTTAGAAAAGAATAGAAGATTGATTTGTTTCGAATATAAGAATTATTTAATTTTTTAACGAAAACTCATGATCAATTGTATCTGAAATGAGGTATAGTTATATTTTCAAAAGATAAAAAATTTTTCAATTCTGATTAAAAGGATAAGGGTTTTTGAAAAAAAAAAAATAAATAAAACTCTTTTTGCTAACTAAAAATTAAAATTTGGGCTAAAAGTGAAATTTTCTTTTATTACCCCAAAAAAGGACAAGCAGACCACAGTAGCAAGGACACGAAATACAGTGGAACCTCTCTTAACCGGACAGCATGCGGAAATTACCATTTGAATATGAAGATGGCTAATTTTGAGTCCTCTAGTGAACGAAGTGAAGCACTATAAATAGCTGATTTTGTGAAGAATTTTGAAATATTTGACTTAAAAGGAAATTATCGTGTAAAAATGTTGTCCGATTTATGAGAGGTTCCACTGTAGTAGTTTTTAAAACTAAGAATAAACGAATGAAAAACAAAAAATTCCCATTTTTATATTTTGTTTTTCTATTTCAATTTATTCCCCGCCAACCCCTTCACCATTAACCACACCCACACGAACCACCATTTAAATGATTTTTTTCCCGATATGGCTTTTAATTTAAGCCGATAATAGATTAAAAACAATTTGTTGTAACATCATTTTAAAATTTTTATATTTTGCTGCGCTAGACATACTTATATGATAAAATAGTGCCATTGAAAAAATATTTTTATTGGTAAAATAAAAAAAAAAAAAATAAAACATGGAAATGGAACATCCTGTTGAAAATATTACGTCATATAGTATACAAAATCTATAATGCATAACGCAAAACGACTTACCTTTAACAATACTGCATTAATCTCTACCATGTTTGATCCAATTGTGTAAGAATGGTATTTTCAAAATAGGATCGAAAAGTTTCCTGGGATTTATAAACAGATATACATATTGTAGTAACGTGACGACATCTTTGTTTCTCTATACGCGAAACTGTTTTGTTTCAGAATAAAAAATGTATATAAATATGACAATAATTTCTTAACACTGTAAGAAAGTACAGTATCCTCTCGATAAATTTCCACTCAAGGGACTATAATAGGAACGGTAAGTTACCGGATGCCACCAATTAATCGAATTTTTATTATACCATCTAATTATCAAGTCAAGGGACTATAATAGGAACGGAAAGTTATCGGAATCAACACTTAATCGAATTTTTATTATACCATCTAATTATCAGGTAAAACGTTTGAGAACCTCTGTCAAATTTCTGTGTTTATCTTTTTTTTTTTCGATGAGTCGATTATTCGATATTTTCGCTAAATTCTGCTCTGAATATTCTAAAACAACGTTTCTGAACCTCTTCTTAACCACGCTCTTTCTTAACCACGGCGTGGTAAAATGAAATCATTTCTACCCTTAGTTGGAATAATATTCGTTCGTGTAATATGAAATGTCGTTTTCCGATCACTTTGACTATCATGTAATTCTGTTAAATATTGACCCTTTCTTAAGCATTGGAGAAATGTTTAAAAGCAGTTCATTAAATTTAAACAGAATATTTGTAGCCTAGAATCATTCCTATCCTTAGTTGAAATACCATTTCTGTCGTATAATATGAAATGTCGTTTTCGACCACTTTGTCTACCGTGTAATTCACTTAAATATTGCTACTTTCTTAAGTACTACAGAAATGTTTAAAAGCAATTCGTTAATTTTAAATAATGGTCTTGTAGCATATTCTCACTAAGTTCTTTCAATTTTAACGGAATAATTTAGAAAATGAACTACAAATTCCGAACTCTAGTCAGTAGTTACCTACTACGCAAACATATCGAGAGACTACTGTAGTGTTACAGTTGTGTACATAAAAAACTTTACACATTAACTGAAAAATATAAAAACAAAGCTACATTTACGTCTGTAACTCACACTCAAAACATATGTACCGTAAAACCGTCTAGACCCGGACAGGGGGTCTAGACTCGGACACTTTACACCAATCTTCAAAGTAAATAATTTCTACATTAACCTGCAACAATAAACATTTGTTCTTGACGTCATTAGAGAGAGAAAAACATCCTCTAAACAGCTGTACCAATAAAAACTACGGGTTTCAACTTTTACTATTTCATTTTACACGATTACTTTTACTATCCTACAGTTTTTCAAAGAAATAAAATGTGTGTCTAACTTAGGCATATAATTTTCGTCATAATTGTCATATTGTTTTTGTTTTTCGCGCATCATTTAATAATGTTTGAAGTTATATTCAATGTATATATAAAAAAATACATGCTATATGTATATGTATATCCGTTTAGACCCGGACACAACAGTTTATTACACTATGGCCGCGATTCCCACCGACTGTAACTCCCACTGTCCATACGTTAATATTCCCCACAGAATTATGCGGTTTATGCCTCCTTCTGGTTTCATATCGTATGTTTACTTCATAGAGATGCATACTATGTACTGACCCCTCCCCCTTCCCAAAAAATATTTTGAAGTCAATGACAGGATCAAAGACATCAGACGATATAAAACACTGACCTAAACCCGACGGGAGAGGTTAGCTTGCATGTTATTACATTATTTAAATAAGTGCCCGGGTCAACACGGATTTGGGGTGTAGACCCGGACACTTACTAATTATTTTTTTATTACTTTTTTATTTTTACTTATAATGAAACAAATGGGTCAGGGATATAACAAATAATATACACTCTTTCTAATGGTAATACTTTTATTGGTGATATCTATAAAAGAAACATGTATAAATATAAAATTATACCAAAAATGTAAAAAAGTGTCCGGGTGTAGACGGTTTTACGGTATATCCATTCGTGCTTGCCCATACATATATCGCCCAACTGTAAATATTACAACATCGGAAATTAATATCGATACCGTTGGCCGATAAAAATAAAAAAAAATTAACTGTACATCGGTGGTATCGGTTTTATCTTTTGACATGACGTTGTACGTAATGGATCAGACAGACAGACAGACAGACGTGGACGAGATGTATGTAGGTATTTATGACTTTTCAAGTTGGTACTCTACGTATCTAATACCTACGTGATAGCTGACAATTTTCTTTTTTTTATATTGGTATCAACGCAAAAGTTCGAAGTTAACGTTTGAAAGACAATAAAATTTATTGGTACGAAAATATAGCGAATATTATTATTCGATATAGAAATGAATACATAATAAAAGATGAAAGTTGTAAATATATTATTAGCAATTTAGTGAATTATTTGCAATGAATATTACGTCAGACGTCCGTTAAATTGGTACCACAGCAACGAAAAATTGCCTATATGATGTATTCTTTTCAACATAATAATTTTTTCTACTTTTTTTTTGGAAAAATGTCATTCTTATAACCTGTTCCGGTCAACAACACCAGTATCAGACAAGACTTGTTTGATAATGGCCATATTGACCGAAACATGTCATAAAAGTTTAAACAATAAAAGTAGTATTTTTTCAAAGTGCAGTTGATCCTTTTTTTGTACGGTGGATAGGGACCGCATAAACAAAATTGCACAAAAAAGATATATTCAAGAATATCATAAATAGCTATAAAAAGTTTAGTTCGATCCAGATTGTACAAAAAAATTTTTTTATGCAATGTATCGGGACCGCATAAAAAAAGTTTCATCGAAAAAACATAACTCAAAACGTTGAAAACTCTCCTTAGAAGTTGCTTCTAGAGAGTGTAAAACAAATAACTTTCGTCCTTTTGTAGGGAGACTCACTGCACTCTGTAGACACTAAAACCGCAGGAATTTTTTCGGAATTAACAATCGCGTCACCCCTCAAAAGGATAAGAGTTATTTCCTTTGCACCCTATATATATATATATATATATATATATATATATATATATATATATATATATATATATATATATATATATATATACATATATATATATATATATATATATAATTATATATATATATATATATATATATATATATATACATATATATATATATATAATGTATATATATATATATAATGTATATATATATATATATATATAGGGTGTAAGGTAAATAACTCTTATCTTTTGAGGGGTGACGCGACTCTTAATTCCGAAATAATTCCTGCGGTTTTAGTGTCTACAGGGTGCAATGAGTCACCCCACAAAAGGACGAAAGTTATTTATTTTACACCCTGTATAAACAAGAAACACAAAAACAATATAGGCAATAAAAACTTAAATTTGGAAAATATGTACTTTTTTCTGACAAATACCATATTTTCTCGTATTTAAAAGATTAGATACTTTAGTTTTCTCAAAAAAAGTTGGTAACTCTATAGTCCTGATCGCTAACAGTTTACCCAACCATTTCTCTTGTTCTCTATCGATGTTATGATGTGAGTGGTGTCTGTCACAGACAAAAAAGTTTATGATTTCTATTTGTTAACATCAGTATTTGAATCACAAACATTTTTAATCGACTTGCATTACAATTTAGATGTTTAAATAAATAAAATTGAAATTATTAACACAAATAAAATTCTAATTGTTAATGTCTCGGTTATAAAATGATTCCACCAAAACCACCCACTAGTCGACTCTATAATAATAACGCCTAGTTAATAGTTTACAACGCTTATTTCAATTATATTGGCTTCAAATACTAATAACTCACTCACAGGCTGTTTATTTATTTATAACGTTATTACCTACGTACTATTATTTTAAACATTTATAAACAATATTATGATTATATTTTAATCGTAAAGGTAACGAAGCTGGAAGTTGGTTGGAAGCCGTATGTTGAGAGGGGAGAAGCGAGAGTGAAACACTACGACCTAACCGGCTGGCTTATTCAATCTATTCACTATTACCGGTAATACCGACTCAGTGAGTGAGTGACTGTAGACAATCGAATAATTAATTTACATTGTTTATAGTGTTGTAATTAACATAAAATAATACAGTTAGGGGGAAAACAGAGGAGTGGAGGGGGTAAGAAGTGGGGGAACGCTGATAAAGAGACGGAAAAGGACATAAATGAACAGCATTATATAGTTTAAATCAAAATAAATTCAAGTTACATGGTTTAAGCGATTTTTAGGGTTTCGTACTGGGAGAAAAAGGGCGAGGTAGTAGTCTGCACAAAATTAACCGAGCCGTGACGAAAAAATTTTTGAGGAACGCTGATTTAAAAAATGGTCGATATACAAGTATTAGTAATCAATCTGTTATGTGGCCTGAAGCCTTTTTCGCGTGTACCAATGTAGCCTATACCCGTATTAGACAATATAGGTATAGGTCAAATCAACTAAAAATTGTCTGACGGCATTAACAACTGAAACAAAATTAGACGTACAATGTTAAGTTACTCTGGTTACTTTAAGGTAGTTGGTGGATAAAATGATTTTTTCAAAGGATTTTAACGAAACTTCTCTAGATATTTATTTAATTCAATACCAATAGTACGAGCCCATTCCGATTAAAATTTGCTACCACAAGTTTGAGAAAAACGGTTTCAAAGTTTTGTAATTTTAACACGAACTCTTATGGGAAAATTGTATTTTTTCTTTTTTTTTATAAAATGAAAACGTACCAAAGG